>JBBPBX010012308.1:9410-54283 GCA_038048925.1 Garcialebias charrua | reverse complement strand
ATGGATATTATGTCTTTTGTGCATATGTTGTGTCTTTTGTGCATATGTTGTGCATAACCCATTATGGGGGGCGGCCGTGGCGTAGTGGTAATGGCAGTCGACCCCCGATCAGAGGGTTGGAGGTTCAAATCCCGCGTCCGCCCACCATGTGTCATTGTGTCCCTGGGCAAGACATTTAACCCCGAGTTGCTCCCGGTAGGTCTGGATGGCGCCTTGCAAGGCAGGCTACCACTACCGGTGTATGAATGGGTGGATGGCTGGTATTGTAAAGCGCTTTGGGGCTCCTCACAGGGGGCTAGAAAGCGCTATATAAATAAGCTCCATTTACCATATGTGTTTTGTTGCTGTGTTCTGTCATGTACCGTACTTCACAGGATTGCAGACGACGGTTGGGTGTGTTTGCCTTGTGCTCTTTTTGTGGATATTTGTTTTGTGGTCTTTTTGTCTTTTCCTTTCTTTCTATAATTTTTTTATCATATTGGTGTGAAGAGGATGGCTGTGAGGTGAGAAGGGAGGCCATCTATAAAGGGGGGGGGGGGAATCTAGCAAGTTAAATATTTAGTTTGTAAATTAAACATTTAGCTTGGACATGAACAGTTTGTAAACTAAATATTTAGTGTGGAGCTAAACATTTAGTTTGTAAACTAAATATTTAGCTTGCAAATTTAATATTAAGTTTGGAACTACAGTATGACATTTATAAATATATGAATAACATGGTAAAAATATGACTTTGAAAAAAAATTCTTATGAAAGGCGAAACTAACCACATTAATTTTTGACTGTGTATCTTTACAAATGGCACCCCATAAAATTCTACTTTTTTTTTTGTACTGTATGCGCAAAATATCCACTTCCTTGTCACGCAGCACATCTGTAAGCTTCTTGCGTGTTCTCCATCACGCAGTAATTAACACCCCCTGTTTCACATGGATGAAGCCAGCTCCACATTGGGCTCATGGTGACTCAGCTGTGGATGGCAGCTCAGTGTTGAACATTTTCTGCTGATCGCTGTGCGACGTCAGCCAAGGTCAACCATTCCGCAACATTTCAGTACGGGCTGACAAAATGTTGTAAATGTTCCAACAGGATGTTTATGAAGCAAGTGGAGAGATGATTGCGTCTTTATGTTGTGGATTATTCAATTGAGAATGAAAATCTTTCAGAGGAAGTGAGGTTCTGTGGACAGATTCTGAACAATCGCTATCTTACCTGTTGTAGATAGCTCCTTGAAAGACTTGAATGATGAGCTAATGGCTAGTATGAGTGGAGCCGAGTCCAAAGAAGATGGCTGCCATCCTAAAACAACACAAGACTTTAACTGTTGCTCAACAGGTAAGAAAATAACTATTTTTAACCTTTTCACCGAATCACATTCTAAAAGATCTTAACTTTGATTCTTCTTCTTTTTTTTTATAAATAATTTAATTTTCCTGTCATCGCCCACCACGAGAAGGCAAAGTCTGTCTGTTAGCAAAACATTTCATAAGTTACCAACAAGTATTAATCAAACTTTATGAAAGTCTTTGTGTGATGTACAACTGATTAAGTTTAGGAGCCAACCCAATTCAAGATGGCCGCCACAATAACTCACCTTTGAAAACTCAAAAAATGGCTCCAACTCCATGAATGTTTCAGTTATTGTGCTAAAACTGAGTGTGGTAGTAGCTGCAGGTCATTCTCAATGTGCTTCTACAAGATCTTTGCCTAAAATTTCAGCATTAACTGTTGGAGTCGACCCTATTTTCCTGTTAGCAAAATATCTTTGGACATATTTTACTGAAACTCTTAGAATAATCATTAGATGTCCATCTACAATTTGTCAACGTTCAGAGCCAATCCTCCATATTAAGATGGCCACCACAGACTGTTGGAGTTTTGCAGCTGTTTTCAAAGATGATGTTAAAACTTGAGTTATCTTTCCCTAAAATGAGTTTCCACCTTTACCTGTGTGTTTCTGAGGTAAACATCTGCTCCTGAAACAAAAAACAGAAGTTTTATTGTTGTCAGCTCTGTATGAAGAGACATTTTAAGGTTTTTACATTGGGGCGACACACACGAGTCAACGTCGAACATTAATCCTGAACTGCCAACGCTGTTCCTGTTTGTCCGGACCACAGCCCTCGCTGTGGTTTTAGGAGGCAGTTGCCGTGGAAACAGAGCCATACATCCCTCTGGCCTCCATCAGGGATTTCCTCTGAGTCAGCCACCTCAGGATGTATCTCACATCGGAAGGCCCTGGTCTCACACGTACGATGATCTGACTTGCGGTTGTGCATTTGTTTGAGCATGTGTGTGTGAGTGTGCACTTGCACAACACGCAGGTTTGCTTAAATGTGCGGATACAGGATGTCCTGTGAGATTATTGCACACCTGTGTGATGTCTGGATAAGTTTCCACCCCCAAGACATCTGCAACAAGAACAATTTTCACCAGCCTCGTCGAAGGAGATCAGGTGTGAATTGCTGTCTCCCACCCCCTCCACAAATAACCGCCGTGCAGGAGGCGGGCATCCCGGCACACCTCATCTCCTCGTCCAGACCCGTGAAGTATTTTATTTTATTTATTTATTTATATTTATTTATTTATTCATTTTATAAAAATAAATACATAATAAACACATGTATCTTATAAGAAATAAATATAAAATATAAAATGAAAGGCAGCAGAAAGAAGAAAAAATCTTATTACAGTCTATCTGCCCCTTTTCAAAACAATCAATTCAAACAATAATTATCCATAAGTAACAAAACAAAATGAATACCTCATCTCAATTTACCAATTCCAACACATTACACATTAAACTGCCTCATATATATTTCTTCAACAATTCATTTTTGATCATTTTCTTAAACACAAACATTGACATTGCTTTTTTTACATCACACTCCAAGTCATTCCACAATCCAACTCCCTGGACTGAGGTAGACCGTCCCTTCAAACTACTGTAGTTCTATATTGTGTCTTTACAAATACATCAGTACCCTTTAGATTGTAACAGCTTGATCTTTTAACAAAATGTGTCTGAATATTTAAAGGTAGTGCATTGTTATGAGCTTTATACATCACCATTAAAATATGGTAATCCACTAAATCATGGAACTTCAGTAATTTCAATTGAAAAAATAATACACTAGATGGATGACAGTAATGTTTTCTTGCAACAATCCTTACAGCTCTTTTCTGTAAAATAAAAATAGGTTTTGTAATAGTTTTACATGCTTTTCCCCAAACATCAATACAATAAATTAAATGTGGAACAATGATTGTGTCATACAACAAATACATCAGTAGAGATCCATAAGAGCATGAGCAGTGTCAGAGCGATGGGTGAGGTAAAAATAAAGAGAAATAAAAAGAAAGGTGACTGAGAGGGCGACCTGACTCCAATGACTGAAGGAAACACTAAACTGGAAATATGTTGAAGAAAGGCTAGGAAGGAAACAGAGGTGGGACCAAGTCATTGTGTTGCAAGTTCGAGTCAAGTCTCAAGTCTTTGACCTCAAGTCCTAGTCAAGTCGTCAAGTCTCAAGTCAAGACAGGCAAAAGTCGAGTCAAGTCTCAAGTCAGGAACTTTTAATTTCAAGTCATTTCGAGTCATCCCCCCCCCTTTTTTTATCATTTGCAATTATACATAAAATGTAAACAATAATAATAATAATAATAATAATGAATTTAATTTATAACACACTTTTCATTAATGAAAATCTCAAAGTGCTACAAAGTTCAACAAAATTAAAGGACAAATAAAACAAGTGATAAAAACAAGTAAAATCAATAACATCAACTAAGATCAAAGATAGAATCATGAGGAGGCAGAGTAGGCTCGCTTAAAAAGAAAGGTCTTCAAGCCGCTCTTAAAGTCAACCACTGACTGTGGGGCTCTCAGGCAGTCAGGAAGAGAGTTCCACAGACGGGGGGCAGCCACACTGAAAGCCCGGTCTCCCATGGTCCTTAATTTGGTTCTCGGAATGTGAAGGAGATTACTGTTCTGTGACCGCAGAGACCGGGTGGATGAATATGGAACAAGAATGTCCTTTAGATAATCTGGTGAAGTTCCGTGTAAGCATTGATGTGTAATGAGAGCAGTTTTGTACTGAATTCTGTAGGCGACAGGAAGCCAATGAAGGTTATGGAGAATGGGCGTAATATGTTCAAATTTACGAACTCTCAACAAAATCCTTGCTGCACTGTTTTGAATATATTGAAGCTTCTGAAGGTTTTTGCCAGGGATTCCAATAAACAGGGAGTTGCAGTAGTCGAGCCTGGAGGAGACAAAAGCATGGACGAGCTTCTCAGCATCAGAAAAAGTTAGAGATGGGCGAAGTCTGGAGATGTTTCGAAGATGGAAGAAGCAGGTTTTAAACAGATGCTTAATGTGATTTTCAAATGTAAGATGAGAGTCCATTTTTATTCCAAGATTTGTAACAGAGGTGGAGAGGGGGATGTCTTGTCCAGAAAAGGAAATTGTTGTTATAGTTGATGTTTGTACCTGGTGAGGGGTGCCAATCAGTATGGCCTCAGTCTTGGAGCAGTTTAATTGAAGAAAGTTCTGATTCATCCATGCCCTTATTTCCTCCAGGCAGGCAGAGAGGGCAGTGAGTGAAGATGGAGATGACAAGGTGGAAGATGAGGATGCTCCAGTCCTGATGTAAAGCTGTGTATCGTCGGCATAACAGTGAAAAGAAATGTTGAACTGATTAATAATTTGACCTAAAGGCAGCATGTAAAGGGAAAACAGCAGGGGCCCCAGAACTGACCCCTGAGGGACACCACAGGAGACACAGACTGTCTGGGACGTGGCGTTGCCAAGACTAACACATTCCAGCCTATTGGAGAGGAAAGATTTGAACCAGTCCAGGACAGTGTCACAGAGACCGACCTCCACATGAAGACGGTGGAGGAGGATACTATGGTCCACAGTGTCGAAAGCTGCAGTGAGGTCAAGGAGGACAAGGATGGAGGGAGAACCAGTGTCAGCAGCCATGAGGACATCATTGGTAACTCTCAGCAATGCAGTCTCAGTACTGTGAGCTGCCCTGAATCCAGACTGGAACTTCTCATACAGGGAGTGTTGCTGTAGGTGGTCCTGTAGCTGAGCAGCAACTGCTTTCTCCAGCACTTTAGACCATTTGTTCTTTTTAAAATCTGTATTTATCTCAAATGATAGAACATGTGCAGCTGAACACAAACTCTCTTCCCTGAGTTAAGATACAGAATCTGCTTTCTGTCCCGGAGCCCCGCTCACTATCCACCGGCTTCCTGAGCTAACACGGTGCACATTATTTGTGGAGGCATTTCAAGGACCGGAATTTTGGCAAATCATAGAATACAAGTGAAGGCTAAGCGGTATCACCAGCGTAGCCCGGAGTACACATGCTAACACGAAGTAAAGTCAACTATCTCACAGCAAAAGAAAAGTGCTACCTACCGATCTTTTTTGAAGCTTCAAATGCCGGACAAAGTTGGACGTCGTGGAATCTCCATCCGATATTTTCTTATTGCATGTTTTACAAGTTGCAGTTCGTTTTTTATTTGAATGTTAATAACCTATGTACCCAAAAGAAATTACTTGCGGAAGCATATTGGAGCTCTTATTTCATCTTTAGTTCCCTCAGCCCTGTAGCCTTGCCTTGTTTTTTATAAATGTCTAAATCCTTTAAATTTGATTGGTTATGCTGCAGCTACGCACACACATACACATGGAGTGTAGAAAAACAGATGCCCGGTCTGCGCCTGACTGTTAATACGGAATTAGTGAAATTAATTAATGGGGCCACTTTATAATGTGTTTTAAATTTTTGACTTGACTAAAATATCAAGTCTTTTCAAGTAAACAGCTTCAAGTCAAGTCTCAAGTCAATGGCATGCAAGTCAAAGTCAAGTCCGAGTCTTTCAGCATTTTTTCAAGTCAAGTCTCAAGTCGTGATTTTAATGACTCGAGTCTGACTCGAGTCCAAGTCATGTGACTCGAGTCCCCATCTCTGGAAGGAAATGACAAAGTGTGAATCCAAACACCAGGCGTCACTCCTTAGAGAATGTCTGACATCATGAAGCTCGTTTAAACTTTTCTCTGTGGAGAAACGTTTCTGGATTGTGTGTAGACATTTAGACACGCCTCTCAGGCTGATCCGTAGCTTTCACTGCCATTTTAATACAGCAGAAATAAGATCAAACATGTCTCTCTCACACACATGCATACACACATACATACACACTTCTTGACCACTTTAAGAACCTGAATTTTTGCAAGTTACAAAGTGTTTTTGTCTTTTAGTGACTTATAATTTGATTAAACGAATGTAAACATTCAGACATTTTAAAAGTAAAGACTTGCATACCGGTATATCTTGTGTTGTTGAATAAAGTTAGCCTTTTCATGTTAGCTTGTCTCATTACACTTTGACTTTTCACAGGCCTTCATTGTAGTGGGCATGACCTTGTCCACTTTTAAGACACCTGTGTACTTTTTAACTGTCCAGTGATGACCTTTACTGACCTCTCAGTAAAGCAAGACATTTACTACAAAATCATTCATTTAGCTATAATCTGATAACATAGTCACCAAAAAGAGACTATTTCTATCTTTGATTTTAGGCTGATGTGATCAAAAGAATAACTTTTGTCATTTTCATGATGTGTGCTTTTAAGCTGTGTTATTCTGTAAGAGTTAAACTGTGTTCACTGCTGTGTTAAAGGTGAAGTCTCGGGTCAGAGAGACCAGACGGTTTGTTTAGAAAGCCAGGAGACAGTAATCCGTTGTTTCTCCTGAAAAGGGCTCCAGCTGCTCTGTCTTTTTCCTAAACAATTTCCCTCTGCTCGGGCTGTAACCTTGGGTCTGATAAGGCAAGTGAACTCCTCTCTTTGTTCCTGCTTTTTAAGTTCTAACTGTGCGGGAACGCTTCAGAGTTTCTGGGAGCTTCGAAAGATGATGTGAACTTTCCAAAGAGCTGAATGACCACCAGTCACGCGCTAAGGACTCGTCATCCAGCTGGGACTGATAACATGTTGTTATGGGTCCACTTCGAACTAGCGTAAGCTAAAAAACTTTGTTTATTCCTTCCTGGAATAAGTTTATCTTGAAGTCAGAGGCCTGAAGCTGACATATTCTCTGATGACCAAGCGAAAACCAGGAGACGTTGAAACGTAAACCAGAACCCTGCTCGAAGGTATTGTACTGGTTCCCACAAGGACCCGTGCATCTGAAAAGCTACAAGGTCTTCCCTCTTACCGGGCTGTCGTCAAAAGGTAAAGAGCTGTTTACAAAACGTACCTGGATTTTAGCAGAAGTCGGATGAGAAGTGTCACTCTGGTATCATGCTCACGATAATTTTCCTTTAAAGGGGACCACACATGCAAAATTCACTTTTTAATGTTTTTTTACTCAAATTTGGGTATTTACTTCATAAAGAAACAGTCCTAAGGCCAAAAAAATGCACCCAGTGGTTTATTTACTATAAGTAGATTTATTTATCTTAGATAGAAACGGGCCGATTGCACTTCCTGCGGTTTGTGACGTCACAAACCGCAGCCACAACCCACACCAAACCTGAGTCCAGCCCCTCACCTAGCAACCACTGGTGCGGCTCAACCCAGAGCCATATATAGAGAGAGTTCTGACACTCTTTGATGTCGCCGATAGGCTGTCAATCGTTCCAAACAACGGCTATGGAAACCTTGTGGAGCTGCGCCCTCTGGCGGCGACGGAGCGCTACTGCAGGCAGAGTCGGACTGTAAAACAGAGCATGGAACAAATCGCCCCCTCCATGACCCACGTGACTTCCGCATTCCATTCTTACAACGGATCTCTATGGAAGTGTCGCAACTCTCACTTTATATGGCTCTGGCTCAACCCACTTCACTATAAAAGACGTCACGGTTGCCGAGCAGTTTAGGAACTGACCTGGCGGTCATTTATTTATTTATTCATTTATTTAGCCCCCGGGGGGGCTATGGGCTCAGCCCTGCTCCAGCCAGCAGCACATCTTGAGTAAAACCAGAATGTTTTATTACCTTGTTTGAATGAACTCTGTCTCGTTAAAACTGTGCAAACACACTCTCGCGGTTTGGACTTGTTTCTTATATGATGGAGGACTGCTCTTGCACAACTGTCAGTTTGGTCGAGCGGTTAAGACACTTGAGCGGCACGCAGGAGACTAGAGTTCGCGTCCTATCAACGGCATCGTTTTTTTTTTCCCTTTTTATTTAAAGCCTTTTGTTTCGGAGAAATCGGGGTGAAACTAGATATATACATCGACATAATAATACTTTATAATTGTTATTTTTACGTTTTAGTTCAATTTTTAGTGTAATATCGCTCCCAACGCGTAGCCGGCAGAAAACTGTGCACACACACACACACTTACTCGCGGGACAACAGTTTGTACCATCAAGCACCACTGATCGATATATTTTCAGATTAGCAACTTATTTATTTTAAGAATACCTTTCACTTCATCAAAATCTAATCAAAACTTCAGCGTTCTAAATGTAGGTGGTTGTGATTGTTTCTTATACGATGAAAGACTGCTTTTTGCATAACTGCCCGTTTGGTCTAGAGGTAGTGAACTGGACTCGTAATCAGAAGGACACGGGTTCGCTTCCCGGTCACGGCATCTTTTTTTTTTTTTTTTTTCCGGAGAGATCGGGCTGCAGTTAGCTGCTGGCTTTTGAGGACAGTGTGGGTCCGGTCCGGTCAGAGGTTAGGTTGCCTCATATGGACAAATTAACTGGAAACACTCTTTGCGTTTGTCTGGATTGGATGTGCAGCCAGCCGTGGACCAAAGCGCTGCATGCAACTAGCAGGAGCTACGCGGGCTGTTTGTTACCGAAGGAGGAGGAAGAGCTCGGATTCGGGAGAGCATGATAAAAAAGAGCAGCTAATGGCGGCGCACACAAACAGCTTTCGGTAAGTTATTTTTTAAGCTAGCACTAACAGTAAGTCAAACGAGTAATAAAAAAAGGCTAATTTTAAAACAACAACAGATTTGAGATACTGGCAGTTACAGAGGGCGGAGACAGAGTGGCCAGAGTTTTGACGGGCGTGGACTTCAGAGCTCATTATCATAAACAGGTCGTTTAGAACGGAAGTTAGAAATGGCAGAATTAAAAAGGGTATAATTTATTATCTAAGAATTATTTTTTGTATTAAATTGAATGAACGGGGTCTGGATAGCACACAGACATACCATAAAAATTAAAAAAACCAATATGTGGTCCCCTTTAAACCATCTTTCCTCTATTCCCTTCCCTCTCAATCTAAGCTGGAAACTAATTAAGTTGAAGAGCCCACAGACTAAATATGTTAACATCCAATATTGAAGTCTGTTGTGTTAAATTTAAGTGTGCTGACGTATTAATTTGAAAGAAAGTGAAATCATGTCAATCAAGTGTAATGGTGTTAATTTAGTTGATTCATTTTAAATAAATGATAGTGTCTCTTTGACATATCAAGCTAAGTTAACGTGTCCATTGTCACTTTATGGCTCTGTTTATTTATCCATCATAAAGATCACAGATATATTGGGTAAACTGAAAAAGAAAAGAATCCGTGAAATTACTATTCAATCTGAATAAGTAAATTAATTAAGGATAAAGAGGTCAGCTTAATATTGACCTCCTCATAATCCTTTACATCATCATATATTGGCCTTATTCTACATTACATAGACCAAGGCTATTCAACTGGAGGCCCAGGGGCCAAATCAGGCCCACAGGTGAGCTCGGTTCAGCCCACCAATGGGTTTATTTTTAAATAAAATTAGATTTTAAACCATAAAACAAATTAACTTAATGACAATTACTGCTGGAAGTCTGACCCCTGAACCCTTGGCTTTCAGTAACTGTGGCCCCCTGAGCAGTTTAGTTGAAAAGCTCTGAAATACCGGTAGGCCTAATTTAGAGGAATTTTAACTTTTTTTTTTGTTAGTTTGTTTTTAAATTTTTTAGTTATTGTGGTGTTTTTGACTCATATTTTAGTTCAACTCTTATGCCAGACTGTTGTTGTACAGTTTTATTGTGGGAAATGCACCTAAATCCAGAGGTAAATTGCATGCACTAACTGAAAAATAGTATTTTTAGGCA
Organism: Garcialebias charrua; assembly: GCA_038048925.1. Lineage (NCBI taxonomy): Eukaryota > Metazoa > Chordata > Actinopteri > Cyprinodontiformes > Rivulidae > Garcialebias > Garcialebias charrua. The sequence continues at coordinate 44,200 of JBBPBX010012308.1, read as the reverse complement.
CTTTGATAGTAGCAGTCTTCTGCAACCCCCCCCAATTGTATTTTTTAATAAAGATTATTTACAATAAAATCTAAAAATGATAAACAAAAATAATAAAATGTGCTCTGTTATACATATGAGATTTCATCATTGTGCAGAAAAAGTGTTTAAAGCAAAATATAAAAAGGTGATTCAAGGTTTTAACGTGCCTGATTATTTTTAAGGACACTAATAAAGGATTAAAACAATGTTTTTGTATCATCCAGTCTTGTTACAATGAGAAGACATACATTTATTTACTGTATTTCTCATTTGTTTATGCTTTCTTTCAGTGAAAATGATGATAAAGACCGTCTGCAGACGTTACTCTACAGTTCTAACCCCGTCCTCACCTGGGTCATTTTGACACACCAGCGTGCAAACTGAGAAATACAGGGGCATTCATGCCTTCACTTCAAAGCATGCACATGCTGTGATACCATTAATTCTCCGTGTGCAGCATTTTATTCAGGCTTTACTGTGGCTAAATTTAGGTTTACAATTGTGCATCTTGTGTATGTGTGGCTTTTATCTTTGCCTGCAGACTCACTGAAACAAAGGTCTAAAGAAAGCTTCACATGGGTCCACTAATGTGGCAGTTTGTCTCTTTCTTCTTAAAGAAAATAAAATAAATACCCCATCTTACTCGTTATAATCATCATCATCCTGATATTTGATGACGAAACAAGTCTTTTCACTAGGAACATCTTTGAATGTTAGAGATCAGCCCACGACCTCAGCTAACACAAGTTTTAACTTACTGTATTTTTCAGACTATAAGGAGCACTGGATTATAAGGCACATTATGAAACATAACAATCAGATAAGTCAAACTTTATTCAACTCATTCCCAACAACCATATAAAATAGGGTTGAGGTCAGTAAGCACAACCAGAATTAATACGTAAGGTGCACCTGATTATAAGGCTCACTGTTGATTTTTGAGAAATGTAAAGATTTTAAGTGCACCTTATAGTCCAAAAAATACGGTAATATTTGTGACTTGTGTTGGCTAAATGAGTCACAGAGAGGAATATCGCATCGATGACAAACATACGAAGGAATTTTGCGATGCTATGGTAGATGACAGAAAAGAAAATGGTCAAAGCGTCACTGTAGTCTTTTTGTGGTCATGTAATCCTGAGGTTGCAGGTTCAAGCCCAGGTTGTGTCAAGATGGGCACCCGGAGTGAAACAGTTGCTGAATATTTCACATATGAGTTTTCTCGTTGAGGCAACCTCTGAAGAAGGGAGCAGGCGAAAGATTAATGAAAAAAATTAAAGGATTACTTCTGACCTGTAAGAAAACTTTAATTTAAAGGTGAAGTCTGCAGTTTCTGTAGAACATCAGCACTTAGAAAAAATTTCAACAAGCAAAGCATTCTGATCCCTCCCCCTCAGAGCCATATATGGCTCTGCCCCCTTGTGGTCTGTTGAAATTCAAATTCAAGCTCTGTTTTTATTGGCTGATTCAAATTCAAGCTCGGTTTTTATTGGCTGGTTACAAACTTTGTTTTTATTGGCTGGAAAATGGCGGGTCACTTTTTCTTTTTAGAAATGCTTATTTACCACCTGGAGAAGCAAGGGGACAATATTTTTTTTTTAGTTTTTTTCAGAGATTACCTCTCTAACATCAATCTAGTGACAGAGTGAAGAAATATGTTAAAAATATATTGTTAGAAAAGTTACATATAGCAGCTTTAAAGGTGGAGTTTAGAGATTGTGTTATCTGAGTCAGGGGGATCAATAGATGGTGTCTTCATAGGCTCATTTTTACATAAATCTCTATTACGACATAAATTAACAATTTCACTTTTTTTGTCACTGCATTCTCTGTTCGATCTCACTCACTTTATCACCATGCATGTGAAATTGAATTAGTTGTAGCCAATTTGGAGTTTTCAAAGGTCAGTTATTATGGTGGCCATCTTGAATTGGGACAGTAAATTTAGTTAGAATAGAGTAAAATTTCAATATTCATTTCAAAACAACTCATGAACAAAAGACAAAACAAACTTGTACTACTAACAATAATGTAATATTTGTAATAATACATAGAAATTACACACTGAACAACTACATGTTGTGTCTGAAAAGAAGTCTGAAGAAGAATAAACTTGTCAATTGTCGGGGGACTTTTGGTCAAGGTTTATGGATGTTTTTAACCACAGTACTATGGCTCAGAATGTTAACTGCCCATGAACCATGCGTTTGAGTTACCAGAGAGTTCTTGTCTCTCTCAGAGAGAGCTGAACGAGGAGCTGATTTGATCCTGCATGTGCAGCTGTGTGGCCGAGGTCATCAGTGTCTGCCTGTGAGCCGAGAGCTGATAAGCTTATAAAAACAATTCTCACACACTGCCCGTGGCAGATTCTCGTGACTGGACTCCACGCATGTAACTTCTGTACATGTGTGTAACCTGTTGTGATCGTCTGCCCTTGCAAGTAAAACCAGTTATAAATCTCCTGCCGTCAAGTGTTGCTCCTTTGAGTAAGATGAACAGAGGATATTTTTTATCCAACATAAAATATCAACACTGTCCCTATTCAACCATGTTAGTCTCTTCAAACTTCATCCATAACTTATATGAACACGTCAATTCATTTTTACCTCTGTGCCATATAGTTCAACATGAACCAACAACTTTTTCCTCTAAATAATACATAAATACAGGGAGTCCTCGTCTTACGGCAACTCGGACTTACGAACAGACTTACGAACAGTACAGTTGTACATTAAATACAGCACTGGTAAAATCAAAAAAGGCGTTCAATACAGGATCAACTGGACTTTATTTGTTGCAGAAAACGTTTCGACTTCTGTCCAGAAGTCTTTTTCAATTCTGAATTGAATTACTTAACATTCATTCAGAATTGAAAAAGACTTCTGGACAGAAGTCGAAACGTTTTCTGCAACAAATAAAGTCCAGTTGATCCTGTATTGAACGCCTTTTTTGATTTTATCATGTCCTGGACGACTGAGAATCTTCACCAGCATACAGCACTGGTATGTGTTTTTAGATGTTTTTAGATGAAAGTGTGTTAGCTAACCGTTTGTAAACAAAGTTCTGTGCATGTTTATGAACCAGTATGTACGTTTGTGTTGAAAAACGGGTGTTTTGCGCAGCGCTAGCATACATTTTTTGACTTACGAACGAAAATCCGGACTTACGAACGCACGTGCTATGGGTTCCGAGCAGTGGCGGCTGGTGATTTTTTTTCATGGGGGGGCGCCATAATTTTTTTTTAAGCATGTGTAGAAGTATGCATAATTATGTTTGTATACTGTAAAGTAAGTTTGTTCATGTTTTTATTTGTATATATCAGGTGTATCCATTTGTATAAAACTATCATTAATAAAACATGGTTCATCTTCACCTTGTTTGAGGCATCAGTGTGAAAAGAGAATGGGAGTGTTCTGCTTCCACTTTTCAATTTTTGGACAACTTCTATCATATTCTGTTATAATTATTTTAGTAATACAAGTTCATAATATAAATAGAATTGTGAGGGTCCAGACTTAAATAAGGACAAAGGTGTTCAAAAATCCACCAAATAATTCAATTTAATAGTTCCAAAAATAAACTAACAAATAATTAAATTTCAATGAAAAATAAATCAAAAGATAATAACAAATTTGGGCCCAACTTAAACAGGTCAACTGAAGTCTAACAAGGAGGAATGATTCCAGATTAGATTTTAAATAACTGATTTATGGGGAAGAAAAATGATCTATTTTACTGTGATCCACCTGATGAGCTCCACCTATACTTAAGGCTGCAGTCAAGTACTCTTCGCTGGAGCATTGATGCCTACTCATGGTATTTATGCTTCTAGCCAGTTTGTGAGTACAGTACTTTGAGAGACACTTACCTTGTTTTTTGTTGTGTTTCCAGTCCTCGTTTCCATCTTGGTCCTGGGACCAGTTCTCTGCTCATCGTGTCTTGCCCTCCAACCACTTGCCTGCCTCATTTCGCCCTCTGGGATTCATCTCAAGGAACTAAGGATTTCTCTGTGACGTTCATCCTACTACTTCACCTGTGAGGAAAATAAACAAAACAAGATCAATCATCTTGAAAGAGCCTTCTGGTCAAGCCTTTTTGACAGTTTGTTTCATCTTCCAGGAAATCCAGAAGATCCCTGTACATATGTATATAGACTTGCACTGTAAATAATAAACACTGTTACTTTTGCACCTCTTCGTGTCGTTCTGGGTCTCATTACCAACTGGGTAAACCTTTGAAATCATAACACTATGACCACTTTATTGTTCTTTTTACATATTTTGTGCTAATTTCAGCTTACTTTTTTGTTGCTAGTTTTATATCTTTCAAAATATGAAACTTTCCCTTAAACATTATTCTCTTAAATCCGTTTTCTTTTTTATCTTGTTGAGATTTTAGCTACTGTTCTGCTACTTTTCTGCTACTTTTAACCAGTGGTGGGATGTAACTAAGTACAAATACTTTGTTACTGTACTTAAGTACATTTTTCATGTATCTGTACTTTACTTAAGTATAATTAAATGTGGGTACTTTTTACTTTTACTCCACTACATTTTACATGAAGTATCTATACTTTCTACTCCACTACATTTCTATAATGTGTTGAGTTACAAGTAACTTTCATGTTGCGATTTTTTGATTTATTCGTTAGTTAGAAAGTAACCAAAGGTGAGAGGGGAGTTTGGCCACTGAATCACTGCAAAGTTGACAGGTAACATTACACCCACCTTCTAGAAATTGGGCCAATAATGTATGTTCTAGTATATATATGTCACTGAGCTGGGGCCACCCACAGCATCGCCAACACACCCACAATGGATTCCACCGTGGAGAATCAGCCAGAAGATATGCACCACCCATGGCTTTATTAAAAAAATATTGAAAGATTATTGAAAGACTATTCAGTACAGCAGGACAGATTCTCTCTCCCAAAAGAGACAGACTGGACAAAAAAATAATAATCTTCTGAACTTGAACAATAAATTCTTGCTGCAATATTAAAATGTGTCAGTTCATGGGACGTTAGGAGACAAGAGATGTTTCCAAATGACTCAACACTTGGGTCCAAGTTTTGCAAATGGTGTCAGGAAGTTAAAATATTGTTCACTATTGACCCATTACAAGGTTGACTAGACAGTATTTTAATCAGAGTTGATGACAAACTGGAGTTGAAGTGATCAATGTCTATTCCTTTGTTAGGTCTAATGCTCCTTTTTTCATCAGACAACTTTTACTTCAATGTTTTTACTGGTTTTATTTTGTGTTAAATAAAAAAATTCAGAGGTATAATCATTCCTCTTTCTTATTTTATTTAATGACATTTAACCTGCAGGTCATCCCTGAAATTCTGACGCACACAGAATCACAAGCCCAAGTGTGAACGGTGTCACACAATAAAAACATGCACTATCTGCAGCATTGTTCTTTAAACTGGAACAACACTTTTAAAGTATTACAGAAAATATACATACAGTACGCACACTTAATGATACTGTAGGCCATTGCGTTAGGTAATACATTCAGCAAGTACTTTTACTTTAATACTTTAAGTATTTTTAAAAGCAAATACTTATTTACTTTTACTTAAGTAAAAACATTAATGTGGTACTTCTACTTACACTAGAGTACATTTTTGTCTGTTTATTTGTACTTTTACTTAAGTACAGTGTTTGAGTACTTTCTCCAGTCCACCACTGCTTTTAACTAGCATTTTGATACTTTCAGCAAAAAAATTGCTACTTTTAGTGTTTTGCTACTCATCAATATTTTCCTCTTTTTGCTGAAGCTTAGCAGTTTAAGCATCTGTCTTGTAGCTACTGTCAGGAGATGTGGCAGAGTGAAGAAATATGTTTATAAAAAATGTTACATACTGAACCTTTAACACAGACACTCTGAGGAGTAAAACAGTTCATGACATGAGCTGAAGATGGACAGACAGGAGTCGTCTTCAGACATTCGGGTTCATAACTAGCAACTTTTATAATGTTGTACAGTACACAACATAAGCACAGCTAGTAGCTAGCTACTGTTGACTGACCGCAACACGCACACCACGTCACGCACACAGATGAGATCAGCTCAAACTTTGCTTAGCGATTCATTAAACTCACTTAATATTACTTGCTTACCTGTGTAGAAAGGCACCATTAATAATTACTGCTGTTTCAACGTCGCCGTGTGATCAGCTCTGAACAGAGATGGTCCCCACTCCGGCCCCTCCTCCTCGGACCGGAAACACACGAACCGCAGCGATACACGAGACGAGTCCAGGCTCGAGGGCGACGGAAAATGCGACCTGTACAGTCCAATAGTTTTGGACAGATGGGACATAAACTGCGCATGCGCTTAGCGCTAGTTATAATTAGATTCAATGGAAAAGCCGTTAGCGGCGCCCAGCGGGGAACCGGAAGTACGTCACAATCAGAAAACGTTTTTTGAAACAAACAACTCATCATTACTCATAAAATATTTATCCTACACAACTAAAAACATATATGCATACATTTCGAAATATTTTTATTTTATTATTTCATTTTTATAAAAAAATAAATAAATCTTCAAATGGTGAAGAGCTGCAGGTTCCAGAGAGGCGGCGCCCCTAGCGCCCTCTAGTGGCGGCCGCCGCTGGTTCCGAGTTACGTCAAAAATCAGGTTACGAACGGTCCTTAGGTCCGGAACGCGTTCGTAAGTCGAGGACTCCCTGTAGTGCAGAAAATAAACAGCTAAATGACATTTTTAGGGTATTCTTTACAGCAAGCTGGTATTGTTTAAATAAACTGAATGGAAAACAAGCTACAGTGGTGATTTTTTATTGTTTTCTGCAGATTTATTCCTTTTCCCTCACAGTTTTGCCCAATTGAACTCCCTCCTCCCTCACTGATTTGAACATTTTTTGCTTTTGTGAACACTAGTGGTACTGAGGCTGGCTCACTTGATCATCATCCTTGTCTCCGTCTGAAGCGGCTGCCCTCTGCCCACCCTGAATATTTTGAGCCGTGACGTGTTTACTGACAGGAAGATGCAAGTTTTCACACAGGTGCTTCATCTGCTGGTCACTGCGACTATTTGTGGAGGTAAGCTGCGCCTCCAGAGCCACAGCACTCCGTTTTCTGTCCTGCTTTTTTTCTGACTCCCCCTCCAACGTCCTCTCTTGTTGACGAGCTTCTCCTCGCAGTGCATCTCTGAGAGAAAGAGAGGAAAAGCAGGTGTTTGCTTGTCTTTGTCACCTCCGACAACAAGGCATTTGGAAGTTTTTGGAACCTTTTTCCCCTCCGTTAAAAAAGTCAGATTAGACTTGAGCGGAGGACAGAAACAACATGCTGAATGTCCAGTCGTTGCTCTTTGGATGCCTGGCTTGTCTTGTTGTGACCTCTGTTGTGAACGCAGATGGTAAGTGAACATTTTGTGCCATTTTTTTCATTTAGAAAACAAAAGAACAATGATAAATAGAAAAAAAATGGTTTTATTTTGCAAAAACACAAGTGTGCATTGAAATGCATGTTATTGCATGATGAGCATGATGAAATTTAGGCCTAAAAGCCTTTGAAACCAATACAGTACATTAGAAGAGTCATCATTTCCTGACAGTCGTGAACAATTAAAAATTTAAATGGCTGTAATAACCTAATGTAAATTAGGTTGTTCAAAAAGAAGAAGACAAAATACTAATGGTTAATAATGTAGTTTCTTTCAAGCACGATTTCTCCAACTTTTTCAATGTTTGACCTGACTAAGGTGGGTTTTGATTTGTAGGTGAGGACTGATCCTTCATGCTCCTCTTCTCATTCACGTCAACAAAACACAGTCATGGTTGGGTATGAGAGGCAAACCATGACTGTTATTTAAATAACTGTATAGCAAATTAAACATATAATTAAGTATATTGGCTTATCAATTTTTTAAAATGGTCAAACAAATAAATAGACACCAATGAAAAAAAATTTTTCTCTTATTATTTTAAAGAAAAACAGTGTTTTGAGTGCATTATTATCCATCCATTTTCTTTACTCGCTCCTCTTTGGTTGCGAGGGTCACTTGCGCCCATATCCAGCAGTTCCTATGCAAGATCAAGATTATCTTAGTCGGATTTATATAATAATTCATCCTGTGGAGGTTTTTACCTAACTGAAGTGGGACTTGATGCTGTTTTGAACTCCCCCTCTATGTCAGAGCTATTCGGCTGGCTGTGACTTCAATGCAACCTGCAGATGAGTTCAAAATCTTGAAAGAGATCTTTAAACTTTAAGAATGTTTTAGTTAATGGAATCTCAGTCTCAATTTTCACATGTCAGAGTCAGAGAGGTTTAATTGTCATTTCAGATACGTACAAGTATTGAAACAAAACAGCGTTCCTCCAGGATCACAGTGCAACACAGAACATTATGTAAAAAAACCAATACAACGCAGATACACAACAGTACAATAAATACTAACAGACCTAGAATAAATGCAAAAAGACATTAACCTAATCTAGACGTTCTAATCTAAACAAGTAATTAAGAGATAATATTTATTTATTTATTTTATTTTATTTATTCATTTCCATTATAAAACACAAAAACAATTAAAAAACATTTTTTATACAAACTTAGAGAAGAAAAATTTCTTATCATATCTGCTCCTTCTTAACAAAATCAATTCAAACTATCAATTCAAACATAATCATCCATCATCAAATAATAATCATCCATATATAATACAGCAAAAATACATAACTCATCAAAATTTACAGTTTAGAATTCATTAGATATTAATCAACTTACCGTATATGTATCTTTTCAACAATAGAGACACATGTTGATTAGTACACGTGTGTGTGGTTCATGAGGTGGAAACATGTTCTGATGTGTGGTTAGCAGCGTAAAGTTTTTCTGTTCTTATAGCAGCAACGATATAAACTGTGTAATGTGCAAAACTGCACAATTTGAGCAGATTGCAACCACGTGCAAGTTAAAAGAGGTCACAAACAGCACAATGCAGTATATTTTGGTTGCATGTGTGTATGTATACAGACATCTGCTACAACAGGATTACCTTCCAGAACAGTGTATTAAGCAGCCAAGTGACATCGTTATGTCAAACACATGGTGCGTTCCTCCTTATTCATACCGGGAACAACCTCTGACTCATGGTATCTGTTTCCAGTCAACAGTCTGCCCAGAATCCTTTGCAGTTCACACATCTCTTTGGGATGCTTGCAGAGAGACTTGTGAGTGAGTGTGTGTGGGGGGGAATAAAATAAAGTTTAACGACGACACGTCTTTGCTTTAATCCGAGGCGTACAAATATCCGTGTTTCGTGTTAACATTGTTTAAACATCGGAACTAAATCAGTAAACACACGAGTCAAAAGGCTGTGCGCTCTTTCTGATAAACTCATCACATCAACGTGTGATCGCCTGGAACAAATGTATTTATTACTGGGGGAACTTTGATGATGGCGCACAGCCACTTTGTACTTAGTTTAACCACAATGAGGATGGATTAAGTGAGTTAATTCGTTATAATAAATGACACGAAGGAGACGTTCGACACGCATCAAACTCACTTTCAACCCAGCTGAGTTCTGCTCCGCCTCCTCTGGTTTGGCTCAAAGCGAACGGGACGTGGACGCTTCACCTGTGATTTCTGAAGCGTTTGAGGAGGAACTGGTTTGTGCAACCATTGTAAAGGAGAACTGGTTCTTAATGGATCTACGTGACGAAATAAAGGTTATTACTATCATTATGTTATGGAACTGTCTTTTGAATGAGTTTAATATTAACCATACCGTCATTCAGGGAACATCGAAAACAGTCAACATTTTTATTTTATTTTGAAACGCGTGAAGCTATGGCAAGGTAGAGATGTCAGAATTATATTTGTGTTAAATAGGAGGCATAGTGTTATTTTTGTTTTTGATATAGTTCCAATTGGAATATCTCTACTTTTATTACAAGAAAGTGAATCTTGAAATGTAATTTCTTTTAATTACACTTTAGGGTTCTGTTTACTGCATTTATGATTCAATACAGCAAAATAAACCAATTTAAATGATAGCAGATCATTGTAATTATTGGTTTATTTACTGTACATGAAGACTTTAATTGCCGGATGTCCGGTCCCAGAGCTCCCGGCTTTCAGAAACTGTGGCTAAACCACGACTGAGGAGGTCAGAGACAGAGAAGCAACATACCAACCTGTTCTCACACCTCACTTACCTTGACTGAGCTGTCAAAAGTAAATAAATAAGAATTTCCAATGAGGTGATGCAGTTTTTTTTCTATTTTTAAACTGTCATAACTAATTATCTCAAGATTCCTTGATTCTTGCTCAATAATCCAGGTAAATAAATCTAACAAGGTTGAGTCAGATCCGTCCAGAGGACCTGACTCAACCTTGTTAGACGTTATCTCAAGAATGTTATCTAAAAGTTACATTATTAAACTTTAAAGCTTTATTTGCTATTTTAGTTTTAAATGGTAAAATAAATAAGTTATTTCGCTGCACTTTAAGCTGCCGTAGTAGCCCCCATTGTATCTCAATAAGCCTAATTAAAGCTTAATATTTCAAAAACCTTATACTGTAAAATGCTGGTGAAGATTCTCAGTCATCCAGGACATGATAAATCAAAAAGGCGTTCAATTCAGGATCAACTGGACTTTATTTGTAACAGAAAACGTTTCGACTTCTGTCCAGAAGTCTTGACTTATACTTGACTTATACTGTAAAGCACAAGCACCAAAAGTGATAGCAAGCATCACATGAACGAGTTTTACAATTAGAAATTATAATGGTTTTATTAGAACAAAATATCTCTAGTTTTCTTGCAATAATAATATTAATAATAATAATAGTAAAAGAGGGGGAAATTAGCATTTTCAATGCACACTGATAAATTTTTGGTGTTAAATACAATTGTGAGCTTTTACTAAATATTTAAAGTGAGTTGGTGACGTGCAAACCTTTAGTCGAAGTGCACAGATGGAAGTGCATAAAACCATTTGGCACCAGTCTTATAATTCCTGATGATTTTCCTCTTGGTGAGTAATATTTTTATTGCAGTTAAATTAAAAAAATCTAAGGAAGGGGTTGTTTGTGGGCAGCATTGTGCACAGTGTAGTTCAACTTCAAACATTTTCTGTATTTTTTCTTCAGATTTATCCTAAATATTTATGATATGTGTGCATGTACTGGTTTAACGTTTCTGATGGCATGAAATAAAGTTGGCAATGAAGAGTTATCACGCCTTGTTAACCATCAAAAGAGACAAATCTCTCAATTCTTCCTGAGTTTTGTCTCAACTGACTGAATATTTTAAAATCTACGATAATCCTTTGCCAACATTGTTAGATTATCTGAAAAAAATTAACTGTTTGTATTTTAACCCCCCCCTTTTTTTTGCAACAAAGAGAGTTTATTTTAATTTAAAACATGATTTATAATTTACTGCTTAATGAAATTAGATGTTTTGACATTACTGCGATGCTAAATTTAGTTTGCAATTGTATTTAAATAAGTGTATTTGTTTTTATTTTTCTGAAGCCTGAACAAAAATTAGCACTGCTCAGAAAACCATAGACTCGAATGAGCCTCATAAAAGGAGAAACTCAGTCCAGTTTTAAGGCTTTGAATTTCTGTTTAGGTTAGAACTGAACCGTAGGAACGTCTTAAAAAATAAAAAGTTTAACCGCTTTCATTTTGACTAGTAAAGAATATCAGCCAAAATATTTAGACTTAAATCAAATCTAGATTCCTCAAGATGTTCAGCTGAGCTATTTTGAGAACAAATGTCTCATTATTAAAGTGGAACTAAAGATAAAGAAGACTTTTATTTTGTGTTTTTTTGTATTTTTTACTTTATTCCTCTGACTTTTTGCTGTTTCTTCTCAGGTCGAGTGTTTGTTTTGGGTCTGAGGAACCTCTCTGGCGTTCTGGGCTTCAGAGATGCTCAGCAAGGATGTGTCTCGCAACACGCCCGCCTGGCATCAGTGGAGGAGCTCCAACACGCCGTGGCCCAGTGCTTCTTCTCTCAATGTGTCCGTGGGTGGCTCCACGGAGGTACCGTGGGGTAAGAAACCAAATGTTTGCTTTTAAGGGAGAGAGACTTGAGATTTTCGCAGGTGTCAAAGGTCATCGCGGTGCTCGTGCTTTTAGTCTGTGATGGAGGCTCCAAGAACGGATGAAAGAGAAAGGACGTAAAGCGAACAGCGGTGTGGAGGTGGATGTGCGGGAAGATACAAGACTGACACGTTTTAGGAGAGGTGGGGTGGAAAAGCAGAGAGGAGGAGACACAGAAAGACTTCTCTGTTTCCTCCTGGAGGATGAGGGAATTCAGAGCTGGGGTGTCATGTCGACAATTGCCTCTATTTACGCTCTTCACCTCCACGACGACACTGCTTTCATCACCAGACACCCAAACAGACACACTTAACTTGGACCCAGAGGAAGTCAGGGACTGACGGCTAAATGACGGGGTGTAAACTGTTCTTTGAGGGGTAATCTACACAGTAAAAAAAAAAATCTGTAAAAAAACGTAAAATGTCCTGGTAATTTTCTGCCAGTATATTCTCCGTTTTTTTTTTACAGATATTTCCGAAAACCCTAAAACGGATTTTTCCCGTAATTTAACAGTTTTTTAAATGTATAATTTACATAAATTTCTGTTAATCTAGGGTGCCAGGTAAATGGAGTCCTCTTTCGCGCTTCTTCTCAAAGGTCCTTGTTCCCAGGGTGCTTTGCGCGAAAAAAATAATGGAGAAACCCCTGTAAAAAATGATAACGGAAAATTCCTTCACACTTTCACAGTATATTTACCTGTTTTTTTTATGGATTTTTTTTACAGTGTACTAATCCTTAATTTCAGTTTTGTGTGATTTAAGTATAGAGCAGCAGGATGAAAAATGCAAGGAGCTGTAGTGCTAATTATTCTAACTTTGACCAACTTAAGAAATAGAAAACTGACATGGTTGAGACATTTTATTCTTAAAAGCATATGATTTAATTTGGGTGAAGTAATCGTTTGATGTTAAAATCTTACCGTCTAAGAGTTGTGCTTATTTTAAAATGCTTCAATAAATTGTGCTAAAATGTGCAGAAAGCTCCAAAGATGTATCAATAAGTGTGTTCAAAATGTATTTAGGCAGATCATTTTAACCCGAGAAGACCAGCATAACACGTGCATCGGGTTGTAAAAACTTAACAAAGATTTAAGTGGAGTCAGAGGGAGGAAGAACACGGAAAGGCAAACAAGAATAAATTAGGTTGTGACAAAATGTGTTGTCCTGGAGTGGTCCAAACACAAAGCAGTAAATTAATCAGGGAACACTGGAAACAGGTTAGCAAGCATTTAGCTGTTACCTAATTCAATAAAAACAACACTCCTATCATTTTTTTATCTAACTAAATTAATAGGTTTTGGCTGACCAGGGGGTTTGTAGAATTGTTGTCAGCAATCAGTATCTTACCTGTTGTAGGAAGTGACCAGAGTCCTTCAAAACTGAAGTTTTGACTGGATCACGATGGAGTTTCACGTCTTAAGTCAGCTCTTATCTCTAAATGTCATTGTGTCACTTTTTTTAAATATATTTTACTAACTTTTATACTTCTATTAATACAGCAATGTTTACTTAGAAGTTACTTAAAATGAAGATCAAGTTGACTGTGGTCACTTAACTGGATGTTTTTGTAAAAAAAAAAAAAAAACACGCTGCTGAGAGAAACATGTTCAGCTTAGTTTTCCAAAATAATTATCTGGCAGTGTAAAAATCCTTAAAGATCATTTGAATGCATCACTGTGGATTTTATTTATTTATTTAGATTATAGTTAAATCAGCTTTGGAACTGGGCCACTCTGACAGTAGTCACTGGGTTGATTCCTCTGTGAGAACTACGCTCGAAATCTCCAAATTGAGATAACTCAACCAAAATAAAAACATAAGACAATTTTTTACCACGCTTTATTTAATGTTAAATTTGTTTTTGTGTGTATCATGTACCATGCCCATCACACACCCTTCTTGAGCATCCCTAAATTTTAACGCAGCATCTCTGAAAAATTAAGAAACCATAATAATAATAATAATAATAATAATCATTTTATTTAAAAGCGCCTTTCAGGACACCCAAGGACACGTAACAAACCAATACAGTGCAAACATTATCAGGGACAAATTGAAATATAAAATACATAAAGATTATAAAATGCAAAATAATAAAAATACATTTAGTAAAGTTCGACTTGGGACCCGAAGGACGCAGGTTCGCGCCCCGGCCACTACACACCTTGGGGTGTCTATGAGTGCACACCTAATTCTCCAGCTCCCCGGGCGCTTTCTGGCTGCTCACTGCACCACCTGGTGGTGGTTGGGTTAAATGCAGAGACGAATTTCGTCTGTGTATGGGAAACATACACAGATGACAGACAAAGACATTATTATTATTATTATTAATGATAAGCTAGTCTAAAGAGATGTGTTTTCAGGGCTGTCTTGAACAGAGAAAGGGAGGTGGTGTTTCGAAGGTCTGGCGGTAGAGCGTTCCAGAGGTGAGGGGCAGAGCAGGTGAAGGCCCTGCTCCCCATGGTGGAGAGGCGGGCAGAGGGTACATGGAGATGTAGTGAAGAGGAGGATCTGAGAGAGCGTGATGGGATGGAGATTTGTAGGAGGTCAGATAGATAAGGAGGGGCAAGGTTGTGGATAGCTTTGAACGTGAGAAGTAGAATTTTGAAGATGATGCGTGATTTAACCGGGAGCCAGTGGAGCTGCTGCAGGACAGGAGTGATGTGGTTATAGTAGGAGGTTTGAGTGATGACACGGGCAGCTGAGTTCTGGACCATCTGTAACTTGTGGAGAGATTTGTTGGGGAGGCCGTAGAGAAGGGAGTTGCAGTAATCGATACGGGAAGTCACAAGACTGTGCACCAGGATGGCTGTGGAGCGGGGTGTGAGAGAAGGACGGAGACGGTTAATATTACGGAGGTGGAAATAGGCAGACCGAGTAATATTGTTGATGTGTGAAGTGAAGGAGAGAGTGGTGTCGAGGATGACACCGAGGCTCTTGACCTGAGGGGAGGGGGATAGCAGAGAGTTGTTAAGGGGGACGAGATGATGTTCTGATTTTGAAGTAGAGTTTTTGGTACCAACAAGAATGATTTCTGTTTTGTTAATTGTTTAGTTGAAGGAAATTGTTAGAAAACCAGTGATTTAGCTCATTGAGACAGTCGGTAAGTAAGTAAGTAAGTAAGTAAGTAAGTAATTTTTATTTATACAGTATAGCACATTTCCCAGACATGAGAGTCACAAAGTGCTTCACAGGAGGAAAAATAAAATCATAAAATTATAAAATCACAGAAATAAAATCATAAAATCATAGAGATACTATACAAAAATCACAGAGATACTATACAAAAAGGTAAAACATAACTAGCTCTAAAAACAATGTACAAAGTTAACCAAACGCCTGTCTGAAGAGATGAGTCTTAAGACTGTTTTTAAATGCAGCTGTTGACTCGGAGCAGCGTATTGTTATAGGGAGAGCGTTCCAGAGCCTCGGAGCCACCACTTCAAATGCTCTATCGCCACGAGTTCTAAAATGAGTTCTCGGAACTGTCAGCAGTAGCTTATTGGAAGACCTCAGAGTTCTAGATGGACAAAGAGGCTTCAAAAGGTCCAATAAATATTTAGGAGCCTCACCATGTAATGCTTTAAAAGTTAATAATAAAACTTTAAAATGTGACCTAAAATGAACTGGGAGCCAGTGTAGAGAGGCCAGAACCGGAGTGATATGAGCTGTTCTGGGGGTTCTAGTCAAAAGCCTGGCTGCAGCGTTTTGCACAGATTGAAGGGAAGCTATGGAGGATTTACTAATCCCCACTAAAAGGCCGTTGCAATAGTCTAGGCGAGAAGAAATAAATGCATGGACAATCATTTCTAATTCCTTTTGTGATACAATAGCACGTAGCTTAGAAATATTCCTTAAATGATAAAAACTGTTTCGAGCTAACAATTTGCAATGATTGTCCATTGACAGAGAGCTGTCAAAGAGAACACCCAGATATCTGAGGTTGTTTTTGTTCGCAAGGTTTAAGAACCCAAGATGCTTCTTAATTTCAATGATTTTATCATCCGGAGCAACGATAAGCGTTTCAGTCTTGTTAGCATTTAGCTGCAGGTGGTTGTCATTAAGCCATATCTTAATGGCTGATAGGCAGTTACTGAGTTCAGTCAATTTATAGAATTCAGACAGTCGAAATGAACAATACAATTGAATGTCATCAGCGTACACATGGTATGAGACGTTACTAAAGCTATTTAAGATAAAGCCTAATGGGCGTAGGTACAATAAAAAGAGGATCGGGCCCAAAACTGAACCCTGGGGCACCCCATAGGGCAGATCAGAAACGTCAGAATGAACATTGTTCATGAAAACAGTAAAAGACCTATTAGATAAATAAGAATTGAACCAATTTAAAACCGTACCAGAAATACCAAACAGGTCACATAATCTGTTAATGAGAACAGTGTGATCCACAGTATCAAATGCTGAAGTCAAGTCCAAAGCAACAAACACAGTGTAATGTCCAGTGTCAGCTGCCATCAACACATCACTAGAAACTTTTAGTAATGCAGATTCTGTGGAATGCAGTCTACGAAAACCAGACTGGAAACTGTCCAAAAGATCATTGTCCTCAATATAAAAGTTCAGTTGTTGAGCTACAACCTTCTCAAGGATTTTCGACAATAAAGGAAGTTTAGAAATGGGTCTATAATTTTCAGGCAGAGTGCAGTCCAGGTTAGGCTTTTTTAACAGAGGACAGACAACAGCAGTTTTAAAACATTGAGGTACAGATCCAGAACTAAGAGATAAATTTATCAGGCTGACTACACTGGGACCAATAAAATCAAAAACATCTTTAAAAAGAGATGATGGAAGAACATCCAGTGGACTCGATGACATTGTCATGTGTGTCAAAAGATCAGAAATGTCCTTAACGGACACTGGGTCAAAAGAGGACCATGTCGTCAAGGTCAACGGTTGAGGGTCCACATAACTGGATGTTGATGGTAAGATACCAGCTCTGATGTTAGCAACTTTGTCAATAAAAATTTTTAAAAACAAATTACAATCAGCATAATTAAAATTACTTTGAAGCGAACACATCGGAGAAACAATGTTTTTGATCGTGTCAAATAAGATTTTTGGATTTCGTCCTTTTGATTTGATGAGATTAGCAAAATAATTTGATCTTGCATTCTTAATCATCTCATTTAAGGAACAGATTAAGTCTTTTAAATGAAGCCTGTGAACCTCTAAGTCAGTACGTTTCCATAAACGTTCTGTTTTCCGACATAATCTCCTCAGTGACATGATTTCATTATTAATCCAAGGAGAGTTTGTACCACGAACAGTGCTTTGTTTCAAAGGTGCAATTAAATTCAAGAGATCAGTACAGTAAGCATTAAAACATGATACTGCTAGGTCCACATTCAATGAGTTAAAAACTAAATGTGAAGGATCAAAATGCGAAATAAAAGTTTTGGCTGTGTGCTCAGTTATTATTCTTTTTTGGATCAAGCGACTAGGAGGAGCAGGATCAGTGCTGAAGGACAAATTAAAATATAAGCAACTGTGATCACTGAAAAATATGTCCTCTACACAAACAAGATCAATGTTGAGGCCAAAGGAAAAAAGAAGATCCAAAGTATGACCTTTGCAATGTGTGGGTACATGAACATGCTGAGTAAAATGAAAAGACTCAGTAATAGAGATAAGATCAACTGCTGCTTTACAAGAATCATCAGGTGAGGATGGAGGGTGGGTGGGTGGAGTTAGGTTTTGATGACAAGTAGAGCTGTGTGTCATCAGCATAACAGTGGAAATGGATGCCGTATTTGCGGAAGATGTGACCTAGAGGAAGGAGGTAAATGATGAAGAGGAGGGTTCCGAGGACAGAGCCTTGGGGGACACCCGTGGAGACAGGGGAAGACTGGGAGCGGAAGGATTTAAGCTGAATGAATTGAGTGCGGTCAGAGAGATAGGAGTTGAACCAGTCTAACGGGGTACCTGAGATGCCAATGGAGGTTAGTCTGTTGAGGAGGATAGAATGACAGATGGTGTCGAAGGCAGAACTTAGATCAAGAAGAATGAGGATGGACAGAAGACCAGAGTCAGCAGCAAGAAGAAGGTCGTTAGTAATTTTTACTAGAGCTGTTTCGGTGCTATGGTGGGGGCGAAAACCAGATTGAAACTCTTCATAAATGTTGTTGTTGGACAGGTGTGAGTGAAGTTGACTAGCAACAGTTTTTTCAAGAATCTTGGAGATGAAGGGCAGATTGGAGATCGGACGAAGATTACTGAAGTTGGTAAAGTCAAGACCTGGTTTCTTGATGATGGGGGTGATGGCAGCAGATTTGAAGGCTGTGGGAACAATGCCAGAGGTTAGGGAGGAGTGGATGATATTAGTGATGATAGGGAGCAGAGACGGGAGACAGGATTTAACAAGAACTGTGGGAAATGGGTCAAGTTGACAGGATGAGGACTTGGACTTGCTGATAATGTCAGCAATGTCATCAGCAGAGGGGAGGGAGAAGACAGAGAAAGGGAGGGAGGGAGGGGGGAGTTCAACAAGGATGCTGGGGGCAGTATTTGGTCCAAGGTGTTTATGAATTGAAATAATCTTTTCATTGAAATATGACATCAGGGAGTTGCAAAATTCTGTGGAAACCATGTGAGAGGGCAGGGAGTTAGGAGATGAGACAGAACGGTGAAGGAGAGAGAACAATGTCTTTGAATTACCAACACTGGAACTGATGATGTCTGAGAAGTAGCTGGATTTGGCTTGAGAAATACTGTTCTTGTAATGGATGAGGTGGTTTGCATAAAGTTCCTTGTGAATTCTGAGACCGGATTTTTTATACAGAGTCTCTAGCTGCCGACCTTTGGTTTTCAGGGAGCGGTGTGCTGGAGTGAACCAGGGTGCAGAGTTGGAGAAGGAAACAGTCCGGGTTTTCAGAGGAGCAACAGAGTTAAGGATGTTGGTGAGGCTGGTGTTGTATAATGTGACAAGATCATCTGGGTTAGAGGAGTTGAAAGTGGAGAGGGTATTATTATTATTAATATGAGATAAAAGAATGTCATGGTTGATTATCTTGATATTACGGAAGGAAATAGTGCGTTGAGGTTTATCTGAGGAAAATTTAAGATTAACATTGAATGAAATCATCAGGTGGTCAGTAAATGGAAGTTCATCAGAAGAACAGTTAAGAGGAGAAAGTCCAGTGCAGCAGAGTAAATCCAAAGTGTGGCCCATCTTGTGTGTTGGAAAGTTGATGAGTTGTTGAAAGCTGCAGCTGTCCAGGCAAGATGTGAAGTCTCTGGAGAGGGGGTTGTTTTCTTCATCCAAATGAATGTTGAAATCGTCCAGCAGGATGACATTGGGTGAAAAAGCTGTTAGATGAGCCATTAGAGCAGCAAAGTCATTCATGAAGGAGCTGTTCACTTTTGGCGGGTGGTAGATTGTGGCCACCACGGTGGGTGTTGGGCCAGTGAGCAGACACACAGTAACCGTGTTTCCATCTATTTTCAATTCGAATTTTGAGCGAATTTTTGAAAATTCGCAATTATGTAAATAAAAATTAATGCGAATCAGAAGTGTTTCCATCAACTGGCTTGAAGCGAATCCACCAGGCCACGCAAAGCGGCAAGACGTCAGACGTCACCGTTACGCATGTCTACAGTAAACAGGAAGTAGCGGTTGAAAACAGGAACCGAACCACACATCTCGGCAAAATGGAGAGAATATTTCAGGAATGTGTTGCTATCGGGTAAGTTGTATTTATTCTGTCATGCCAACTAGTTTTAGCGATGTTACAGCGGAAACAGCTGATCAGTCACATGACGTGAATGTTCGCTACGTCAGAACTGAGTCGGCAAATCTGTTTCCATCTCTCGTTTTGCGCATCAGCTCTGTTTCGAAAAACCCCAAAACCACCTCAAGCGAGCGTATCAACTTTTTTGCGAATTAGAGGAAGTTAATTCGAATCGTGCCGTTTCCATTCACCTTTTCTGATGCGATACTTCAAAATGCGCATCAAGAAACCTTGATGGAAACACGGTTAGTGTGTTCGAAGGAGGAGGAGGGGGGGGTGAACCGGAGTGACCTTCCAGTTCTCGCGGTGAATTATCGCGAGACCACCCCCTCTGCCTGAGGTGCGGGCCTTGGCGGTGTAAACAAACCCCGGTGGGGTAGACTCGTTCAGATGAAAAAAGTTGTTTTGTTGTTGCCACGTTTCTGTTAAACAGATGAAATCCAGTTTTCGGTCGGATATTAGATCATGAATAAGCTGATCTTTGCCCGTGAGGGAGCGAACATTAGGATTTTGTAAAGAAACAGTTTTCAAACCTTAGATTCACCAAAATATTGAATAAATGTTGAATAAATATGGAAAAAATGACAACAGTCTCAAACGGGCCAGTAAAATCTATCATTTTTTGCACAAGTCACGCCACTTATCAATCAGTCCAGTCAGCAACTGACCAGTCAGTGACCTCAATTTGCCCAGAAGTGAACGCCCCTTGCCTGCAGAGCTGCAGCAGTGTTTCATTAAAGAACGCTTTGCAGTCAGATATTTTAATAATAACAGAGTTTACATCTTTTTCCATGTTAATCTACTAAACCTTTGTAAAATAAAGCAGAATGCAGGAAATGGCATTTACTTTATTCAAAATTATCTGGGGGAGTACCCCCAGACCCCCACCCACCACCACCACCACTTACGCCTGTTCTGTAATGTTCTTCATACATAATGAAAGACTAAATGACTGTATAATAAATAAATGGGCTTTACTTAAAGATGTACAGTAGTTGCATTTCCTGTATTATATTGTTGCATTTGGCCCACAGCCCTCTGATAGATTTTAAATTTGGCCCTCTCAGGGAAAAAGTTTGGGCACCCCTGAGCATTAGAACAAATCCAAGACAACTTTTGAAAAAAAAAAAACAGTACTCAAGCTTAGCATTATGTCACAGCAATCTTAATACAACTCAGCACATAATTAAATAGACTAGTGAGGTGCAATTCACTATTTAAACTTAGTGAACTGTTTTCATCATTTTTTTAATTGTAGAATTTGTGTTTTTTAATTTGTAGTTGTGGTTTGCACTTCAGGGCCACGGTAGCTCTCTATAAAGAAACAAAACAACCAAAAATCCAATTTATTTTGATAATTTTACCAGAAGAAATTCAACGAAATTAAAAATCTCATTTATGGTACAAGCCAAAACTGGCAACAAAACACAAAGTCTCATAAAACCCATTTTAACAGCAATGAGCGTAGAAAACCCCATATCTCTTCCTTAAAAAAGGTGCATTTTACACAACCAAAATATATATTTTTTCATATTAGATCAAATTAAGAGTGGTGCTTCTGTCTTTGTGTTTTTCAGTACAAGTGTTGCACAGCTTTTTTAACACAAATGTTATTTACTCATTGGGCTGAGTAATGCGCTTTTCTACAGTGGATTAATGAGCCCTGCATAAGAAATCATCTTTGTCCACAATTTCAGCAAAATGTCATTAAATATGAAAACAGCAGGACGATATCAGCACAGTTTCCAGGATCAGGGACAACAGGGTGAGTGGCTGATGTGAAGAAGCAACACAGTCAAAAAGGCTTATGTATAAATATGTAAAAAGTCATCAGGTGGTTAACTGGAGTACCATATAGAAATTAGTCATTCAAAATTGTTCCAAAACCTTTAAATAGAGTTTAACATGAAAATTGGAAACTGTTGAAAGTTTTGGTCACTCTTTGTGCTTCTCTTCTCTACACGTAGACTTCATCTTTCACACTCCTTCACTAAGTTTGACCACGTTTCACCCTTCTTATAAGTCGGGAGCGTCAAACCTCACTCCTGTTTGTTTTTGGTGACTCTCAGTGCCAAGAATCGTGATCAGCGTCTCAAATTTAGCGGTAACAGGGGGTTTCATATTCAGGGATTTGTAGCATACAATGTAAAAACAATCCTAAAGGGCATGCAATATTGGTTTGAAGGTATCTTACAATTTATTTTCCATAAAGGGTATAAAAACCTTTAGGGGATATTCAGTCAGACTTTCAGCCTTGACCATGTTCTTCTTCTCCTCCACCCCCTCCTCATTGATCAAAACCCTTCCCTGTATGAATTTACATATTTTGGAAGTAGCATTTATTACAAAAATGTATCCCAAAATTGTAAACAACAGTTTGATGATCAAATATTGGGCATGTAAAGTTCAACAACAGAAACTTTGTAGATTTTTAAGAGTTAAATTAAATATAAAAATAAGCCTATAGAAACATGTTTAACACAAACTAAAATGTCTCCTGACAAGACATTTTCTCACAGTTTTTAAAGTACATTTGTTCATTAAAGAAATCCAAACTATGCTGTAGCATGCTGTATTTATTTACAAAGTTGCAATTACTTCAGTTTCTTTTATTCATACACTAGTATTTGACCTTTGTAGTGGACCTACCCAGGGTCAAACTAAGGTTTTTGAACTGTCCAGTGATGACCTTTACTGACCTCTCAGTAAAGCAAGACATTTACCACAAAATCATTCCATTAGTTGTAATCTGAGAATATAGTCATCAAAAGAGACTATTTCTATCTTTGATTTTATTCTAATGTAATCAAAAGGATAACTTTTGTCATTTTCATGATATATGTTATATGCTGTTATTCTTTAAATGTGAAACATCAATGTGTCATTTCTGCAAGTGAAAAGGTGTCAAAGTTCAGCTAAAATGTCAAACTGACTTACACTGAAATTGTTTTTGTCGAGTTTAAGCTAAAACTCTCATCTAGCGTCTGAAAGTCTCTCACTCAGATACTTTTCCTAAACAATTTCCTTCTCTGCGCTGAATTTCACCTTGAATAGTGATAACAAGTGGACCAATGAAAAAGAGACAAGTTTCTCTCCTCTCTAATTCTCTTTTAAGTTCTAACTTTTGCGGAAACGCTTCAGAGTTTGGGGGAACTTCAAAGAGATGTGAACCTTTCCCAAAGAGCTGGGGTACGTTTGGTCAAGAGCTAACGACCTTCGTCTTCAGCTAAGGACTGATAACAGGCTGTTATGAGTCCACTTCGAATGAGCGTAAGCTCAAACTTTGTTATTCCTTCCTGGAATAAATTATCTTGAGCCAAAAAGCCACGACTGCCACGGCTTCTGCCGACGAAAGCGAGTATCACCGACACCGACAAGGTAAACACGTGTGGAGTCCAGCTTGGACTTGCGGGACCGACGACTCGTCAGTCCAAAGCTGATCACAGCTCTTTACCAGAACCGAGGCGGACGTCTTAAGGTAAAGGAGCCGCTGTTTGCTTGCTGGAGGTGTGATGATATCTTAGCTGGACGCGTACGGAAGAGTGTCATCTGGTTTCATAAATGCAAGATAAACTTCCTCTCTTAACCTCCCAATTCTTCTCCATCTTTCCTCCTATCCTTTTCCCTCAATTCTAAGCTGGAAACTATTTTAAGTTTAAAGAGCCCACAGACTAAATATGTTAACATCCAGTATTGAAGTCTGTTGTGTTGAATTTAAGTGTGCTGACGTATTAAATTGAAAGAAAGTGAAATCATGTCAATCAAGTGTAATGGTGTTAATTTAGTTGATTTATTTTAAATAAATGGTAGTGTCGCCTGGCATACCAAACTAAGTCAATGTCCATTGTCACTCTATAGCTCTGTTTATTTATCCATCATAAAGATCACAGAAATATTGGGTAAACTGAAAAAGAAAAGAATCCGTGAAATTACTATTCAATCTGAATAAGTAAGTTAATTAAGGATAAAGAGGTCAGCTTAATACTGACCCCTGTTAAAATCCTTTAGTTACATCTGGGTGGCACTATATGTGTTTAAAGACACAATATATGGTCTCCCTCATGTTTCCTTCACCTTTCTTTTCTGAATAAAGTCAAAAATTTGGTTTAGAACAATGTAATTCTTTATCCTCCAGGGTACAGTTTGAACTTATCATTTAGGGTTGAGAAATACAAAGTAGACCTCAAGGTCACTATGTACAGGTGCTGGTCATAAAATTAGACTATCGTGGAAAAAGCTGATTTATTTCAGTAACTCCATTCCAAAAGTGAAACTTGTACTGTATATTGTATTCATTCAATACACACAGACTGATATATTTCAAATGTTTATTTATTTTAATGCTGATGTTTATAACTGACAACAAGTGAAACTCCCAAATTCATTATCTCGGAAAATTAGAATATTATGAAAAGGTTAAATATCGAAGACACATGGTGCCATAGTCTAATCAGCTAATTAACTCAAAACACCTGCAAAGGCCTTTTCACGATATTCTAATTTTATGACCAGCACCTGCACTTTCATGGAGGCCTGAAAGGTATTCATTTATGTCCCCAAGTAGTAAAAAATACATACATGATGACCTAATGCAAGATTTTGTGTTTGAAGAAAGAAAGTTGTCAAACTGTTGATTTTTAAGGTTCTTATTGAACATATATTTTATTATGATTACTTACTCCTGTGTAAAAATTGTGCATGTGTTTTTTTAATTGCAAAAATTACTATTACTGTATTATTAAACATCATCTATGTTGGATTGGCTCAGGGCTGCTAACATGATGGAGAACCAGAACCTCCTCATGAGGAATTGGTGTTTGGAACCATGCTGGAGCCATTTGAGGGTCCTTTTCTGTACTTTCTCTTCTTTCTGTACGGGAATCCACCAGAGATATGAGACTACAGGTAGTCCTCGAGTTACGAACGAGTTCCGTTCCAGCCGTTCGCATGTCGAAAATCGCCGTAAGTCGGAAAACACACGAGCCGCCACGTACATGTACGGTACTGCACAGTTACCAAGTTACCAAGCACTTCACCTATCCTAACACAGTACCCTTCATAATTATCAAAAAACACATACAGTACATTTGGAGCCATAATGAAGGGAAAAAAATAGTTAGCATGTCTGTTAGCATGTTAGCTCGTTGCACGTCCGAGCTCTGCAGCTTCCAGCTGCTTCACGCGGTCCAAACTGTTTGTAACTGCATGTTAGCTCCATACATTTGGAGCCACAATGAAGGGGAAAAGAGTTAATAACTTACTGGGAGCTGGTGAAGCCGTTTCTCTGCGTTAACATGTTAGCTCCTGGCCGCAGCCGGTATCTCCGCCACCCATCGGCTCCGTGTGCCCGGTGAGGCTGGCGTTAGCATGTTAGCTCTGGGTCCAACCAACATCTGAGGCTGCCAGGCGGAGCATCGAGGCGAGCTCCCGGCCGCAGCAGGCATCTCCACCGCCCACAGAGTTCACCGAGCGTTTCCGGCTCATTTATCCGAGCGAAGCAATCTCTGATTGGACACACCGTCCAAAGCCGGCTGTCGAAGCCGGAGCTAACCGAAGCTAACTCAAAACTGCAGAAAACTGCAGAACAATGCCGAAAACTGCGTAATCGGCTTCAAAATAATAATACAGTAATAATAATAATAATAATTTATTTGTAAAGCCATTTAAAACAACCACAGCTGCAACAAAGTGCTGTACACATAAAATCAAGAACATTTAAACACATAATCTAAAAAAGCTAAGTCTGGTCCTCTGGACATTCAACACATAAAATAAGATTTTTCTAATTAAAAAAATTATAATATTAATAAGATGCATTTGTAACACCGAATCGCCATAAGTCGAGACCGCCGTAAGTCGAGGACTACCTGTATTCTGTAAAAAGTACATCATTCAAGAGTACCATGAAGTACTCACTGCTCATTGTACAAGAACCATACCTTTAAGGCTGCCACTCCAGTAACAAACCTTTCTAGGCATAAGTACTGTATTTTTTGGACTATAAGGCACAAAACAGTCAGATAAGTCAAACTTTGTTCAACTAATTCACAATAACCACATAAAATCAGTTCGAGGTCAGTAAGCACAAGCAGAATTAATACACAAGGAGATTTTTGAGAAAATTTAAGTGCCCCTTATAGTCTGAAAAATACGGTATTTTTTCTGAGGCCATAAAGTTACACAGAAATTCTTCATGCATTTCAGTTTTTGTGATTTTAACGTTTTAGCATTTGTTTTGATCAGTGCTTTCTCTTTTTGAACTGGGATCAGTGCAATACAGTCTGAACTGACACAGTTTCTTGGGTGCATTGCGTAAATACTGTCTCTCCTATATCACCTGTCAATTATACACTTGTTGTACGCAGAACACTAACATTTACACAAATGCACATCTTGCTTTTAGTTTCACTGCAATATAAAGCGAATACAGTAAATCTGAAAAATAACTCTTCTCTCACATTACAAATAATTTTTTTCCGCCAGTCAAACACTGTTGTACTCAAACATGTTCATTTCTGCCCTTATAAGATGAAGTTAGCGTGGCACAGGCATGCATCATGAGTCACAGTCTCACTGCAGCGCCAGTCAAATTCTTCCAAACACTGACACACTGATTAGTGCAGTCACTCTCAGATTCACACATTTTAACAGCTGCTCGTTTCACAGGATTATATATAAACTGTTCTTAATAAACGTGGGACATATCTCACTTCTGATTACATTTTTGTTCGGTGGGTTAACTGGTGCCAGGAGTTGCTATGGGAACAGGGTTTAATTGACACAAGGAGTTTGAGTTGGAGCATATATGTGGTAGTATGTTTTAAACTTCTGGGTAAACATGTAATATCTACAATGTTACAAAGCTGGATTGAATTCAAGTCTTCTAATCTGGGTTATCCATCCCTCGTTCGTCATCGTGGCACATGCTGCTGATACTGTAGCATGCCTGAGCCACGATGTGGCTTTTTCAGCCCTGATGTCACACTGAAATAATATTTGGAAGGGCAGAAAATCAGGCAGCAACCAGTGGAGAACTGTACATGCCTGTGTGCTTAGTTCTGTTTCATGTGCACGTTTATGGACCAGTGCAGGCGCCCCATAGCTCTGCCTTACTTCACTTACAACAGAAGATACATTTCTGCTTATGTAATAGTTCTTTATATGCAAGTCTTTTAGTGTAACATATAAGAAATGAACATGTTGGGGTTGCTTCATATTCACCGAACTTATTGACTGTTTCCCTTGTGTCCCACTCTCTCATGAAACAATAGAATTAATGGGACGTTCATTTTTGTCTGTGTCCAGGAGCACTGTGTGTAATCTTCAAGGCAGCTCGCTGAAAGCAGTGAATGTGAGGACAGAAAATGGCACAGAGGACACTGCACACCTGAACGCCTTCTGCATCAAAGACAAAGGTCAGAAAATGCACCAACATTTGACAAAATCAAGGTATGAATTTGATTTTATCAAATTATTTTGGGAAGTGATATGGGTTTGTTAAAATCTGAACTAAAAGGAGATTAAATAAGGGTGGGAATACATTTGACCTTAATGCTTTAGGAAGATGTGTGTAGGGAGGATCATACCAGTTTAAATCATGCAACATGTTTGCCGTTTAGAAAGAATTTGTTCATTTAAATAGTACAACAAATTGTTCATTCTTTCTGCTATTAAACAACTAAAAACGATTAGGTAACTGTTTTATCTATTGAAAATGTTGGTGTGTTTTATTTATTTATTGTTTTCTTGTGTTTGTTGTTGTCATGAATGTATTGCAGCAGTTTTTGGTCTACACAAGTTTCACTTTAGCACAATACATGTAAAGTATATTTTATCTAATCTGATCTTAAACTATAATCTGTGTATTTTTTTAATTTTTTTAATGATTATTAAAGTATTTTTTTCTGTTTCAATGTGTATTTCTCTTGTTGTTGTGTTTGTTTCTTGTGATTCATGTGTGTTCAGTTGTTCTATTCCTGCTCCTCAGTCCTGCCCTTCTCACACCTGTTTCCTGTTACCATTAACACTCACGTCTCTACTGGTTCTTTGTATTTTGCTGCCTTGTCTTGTCAGTCTTTTGTTGTTTTAGTTCATTTGATAAATTCTTAATGTCCTTCATCAGCCATCC
Organism: Garcialebias charrua; assembly: GCA_038048925.1. Classification (NCBI taxonomy): domain Eukaryota; kingdom Metazoa; phylum Chordata; class Actinopteri; order Cyprinodontiformes; family Rivulidae; genus Garcialebias; species Garcialebias charrua. The sequence goes on along the minus strand of JBBPBX010012308.1, from coordinate 16,206 downwards.
TGTGTGTCTGCATCCTACATCTTCATTAGCAAACTTGGACAAAAACCAAATCATAAGACATAGAAAGTGTTATGTTTTATACATCCAGTTCATTGCATTATTTTCGTGGTTTCTGTATTTGCTGTTGTTGTTGTTTGTTTGTTTTAATTGGCTGTAAGGCTTTAAAAGGTCACTTTAAAATTCATTTTGAAGTGGGGTTCTGTAGAAATGTTCTGAACAATTAACATCTTGCCTCTGCATCAGTTTGGAGAAATAACGTTTAATTCTAACGGTGCAAACCCCATTTCTACAAACTGAGGTTGTTCAGTCAGCTATCTTTAACAGGTAAGATATTATTGTTCATAACCGTTCCACAGAACCACACTTCAAAGGATATCGAACTATTACAGCTACAATGTGTCAATTTTTATGTATTCTCAATAATAAAGCAAAATCAAACAATATTAATAATACATAAAACAGCCCTGTGCTTAGCCATATTTTATATTATCACCAATAATTTTCATTTCATTAACACGTGTCTCTTTTTGTTGTTGTTAGCCGTGGCTTGTGGAGACCCTCCATCCTTCCCCAACGCTCGTCTGCAGGAGCACTCTGGCTTTGAGATGGGGGACGAGCTGCTTTACACATGTCTGCCAGGTTTTGTGATGCCGCATGGACACGCTGCCTTCAGCCTGCTGTGTGACAGCTGCGGGGAGTGGTACGGGGCAGTGCAGATTTGTGTCAAAGGTGAAAGTCATGTCAAAATAGTTTTTAAAATGTTGATGTGCTGTTTTTTTTTTAATCAGTGATTTCAGATGAAGGTGGCACCTCAGTGTGACATACCTTCATGTGGCCGTGTTGACTGAGGCAGAAGGCCTCTGAGGATTAGTCAGGAGCCTCATAGTCAAGATTATTTTCTAAAGTTGCAGTTTCTAAATGATCTTGAAGTTACGGAGCCCTGGAGGGGACATGGGGGATATTTTTTTTTTACTTTTGCGTTCCTTCTCAATACAGTACTGTACTGTATGTAGTGTTACCCCAAAGACAACAAGGTTCCTCCCTCAAAGAAACTGGTCCAGATGACATGACTTAATGGAGTTTTGTTTTGAAATCAGCCTTAACTATAAGGATGTCCAGTGTGTGCTGCAGTGGTAAAATTAATTTTACGTTGGATATTTCACGTTCATGCTCCGTGGATTCAGCTGTGTCTTCCTCGTTCGAGCCGACGCAGGAAGTCTGATATCATTCAGCTGATTGATTTCATTCAGCTGATTGATTTAATTCAGTCTGTCCCTCCAAGGAGCGATGGTTCTCTTAGGGACCGTCAACATATTACCGGGCCAATGAGCTTGGTCTGAACACCGTTATAATATTTTAGATATATTTCCAGTCGTATTTGTCAAAGCAGCATCATGTATCATAAGTTTTCTCAGTATATTTCTGCATGGTGATAAATCATGAATTATCTCACCATTTAAAATCCAAAAGAACAAAGTACTTGTGTTTCATAAGTACTGTACTGTAACTTTCTTTTAAAGCATAAAAGTTCATTCAAAGATTCAATATTCTTCATTTGTCATTCCACCACATGTGGTGCATGTGGTGGAACAAAATTGTGTACACAGGGTCCCAGTTACATCCAACAAATGTATTAAAATCTGTGTAAAAGAAAAACTATAATAAGATCTAAGATATGAACTAAGAAAAACATTAACTAAAAACACACTAAGCACACACTTCTGGAGGGCTTCATCAGTCTGAGGAGTCCCAAGTAAACTGTTTTCCTCACTAAGCAGTACACTCCTTTAGTTTGCTGGTTTTGCTGGTGACTGATGAAGCCCTCCGAATAGAGGGCGAAACGTCTTTCCACAAAAAATAAACTGTCCAGATGACCTGACTGACCATTACATGTATTGTATTTTGTATCTGGATGATTGAGCAAGAACTTTGATGCTTTAAAAGAAAGTTACAGTACTTTTGAAAAACAAGTGCCACCTTGTTCTTTTGGATTTTAAATGGTGAGAAAATTCATGATTTATTAACATGCAGAAATATACTGAGGAGACTGAAAGTTATGCACCATAACTCATGTTCCCTGAAGGAAGGGAAAGAGGTGCAACTCCCGGACCCCCTGACCCCTGAGGGGGGTCAAAGCTGTGTCTAGGCACTTTGCCCTCTCCCTTTATCGTGACGGTTTTCATAAAAATGGGTTGCTGTTGTCCCTGTTTTTTTTTTTCAAGAATCAGGGCAGTTTGTGCTTCTGGTACTTTATTTTTGTGTTTCGAAGAACAGAAATTTGTCTTTATTACACACGTCAGAAACATTTTGTTTTGAGCACACACAAACATCACCAGCTTTTCGTAGTCTTTTACAAATACAGTCTGGGATTAAATGTCTTGGTTCCCGTACCCCGTGGGTGGACGAACCTACAAAACTGTGGAGCGGGCCCGCTTCGTCAGGCCCGCTTAGGAACAAACCTGTTCCTGCTCCAGGACTGACCGGCCTGAGATGGACCTGCTGCGGGTCTCTGCCGTTGCTCCCCGTCGTAAGCTGGCCTTTTCTGCGGGGGATGGCGTGTGGCTGAGCGGTGTCGAGGCTGCACGGGCCTGCTCCCGCTGGTGTCTCTGGGGGGGGCATAAGCCTTTCTCGGCATCCCCTCGCGCAACGCTTCAGCCTGCTTCCTTCGTTGCTCCAGCCTGCTCTGGATACATTCCAGGGCCCCCCCGAAGAGTCCTGTCGGCTCAATCGGGTGGTGAAGGAAGGGGTAACGTTGGCCTTCTGGCAAGTCCGTCAGAGTGAGCCACAGGTGGCGCTGGGCGATGACGACTTCAGCCATGCATCTCCCTTGAGCTATGGCCGCGGTCCCCATCATGCGGAGCACAAAGTCAGTCGCCCAGCGGGCTTCCTCCAGGATGTCAGTCGCCATCTATTTGTTTGCGGTTACCTGGAGCTCCTGAAGCTTCTCTGCCAGGTACGCTTGCATCAAGGCCGAAGCGTTCAACATGCGAGCCGCGAGGCCCTGAGCTCGGTAGCATTTTTTGAGCTGTGCAACCGAAGTGCGGCAGGCTTTGCTGGGCAGAGTTGGTTTTGCGCCCGACGTCCTGGGGGCCAAGTGAGCCGCCAGCGTGTCCTCCATCTGTGGGACGTTGGCGATTCCTGCTGCCTCCACTCCGGCGACGTTGAGGAACTGAGAGAGCGGCAGAAGCATGGGAGTTCTGGGTTCGGCCCAGGTGCGAGTGAGCTCCGTGAGAAAATCAGGGAAAATTGGCATCCTGTGTCTCATGGCCGACTGCTGCCTCGTAACCTGTTGGCGAGGTGGGGGTTCTGGCCAGGCGATCTGCAGCGCGTCCGCCGCTCTGCGACACAAGTCGAACAAGGCAGGGATGGACGCGTCTGTCTCTGGCAGGGCTGCCGTCGGGTTCTGGGGGAATTCTTCCCCCTTCGTCCTCGTTGTCGGCTTCTTCATCCGAAATCTCCCCCGAGGCCGTTAGCGAGAGTTCATCTGCATTCATCAGGCCTCGTGGGTCAAACTCAGCCGTAGAGTCCCCGACGGGTGCCGCCATGTCCATTCTGTCCCCCCATTCGACCTGTCCACTGTCCTCCAGATCAATGTACTCGAGCTCCGGTGTGGGAGTGAGCGGCTCTGTAAGGTCCGGGTCCCGTGATGGCGTGGTGCTGCCCATGGCCTTGGCCACGATGTCCACGCGATGCTTCCTCACAAACTTTATCATCTGGCTGCAATGCGGGCAGGAGTCGGGGGATTCCAGCGCTGTCTTAGCATGCAACATCCCCAGGCAGACGGGACAGGCCTCGTGGATGTCCGTCGTCGAGAAAGAGTAGCTACAGCCGCTGGGGCAAGCTCGGGATCTGGGGCTCGCTGGCCTGCTGGTCCTTTTAGCATTTTTTGCTTTTCGCTTCCCTTTCTCAGGCATCATGGCTGAGAAAGTCGAGCTTGTTAGCTGTGCTAACGTTGTCCGAAGACGTCTCCTTCGTCGCGTCGCTTTCTCTGGCTAGCCCGCTACTCGTTAGCTGGATAGCGGTGTGACGCAGTTAGCGCCATCGAGCAAAGCCGTCTGCGAAGAGAGAAGAAAAAACCTTGAGGTTAAATAAAAGACGCTGGACTAGCTTTTGCTAGCCCGGCCACACGCAGGAATTGTCTCTGTGCGCTCAGAGTAGGGAGCGAGCTCACCTCAGATAGAGCGCTGTAGCTACAGAGAAGTCCCACAAAGTTCAGGTGTAAGCGAGGTGAAGGGCAAAAAACAAAGTAAGAAGGGCGCATGTGTCTGTATACCAAGAGGGCGGGGCCTCTGTGGTGACGCTGACGCCCACCTGCCGTAAAGGCGTGATTGTATTACTTCAGGTAACCGCACGAGGCGCAATTCCCATGGTCATATATTGCACTGAGTGAACCTGACTGATAAGCGAACTTTAGTTACGATACATGGTGCTGCTTTGACAAATACTCTAAAAATACAGTAATTTGTTGACGGTCCCTTAGCAAACTCCCGCTCCTTGGAGGAGAGACAGACTAAGAGCAGGCTCCCTGCATCGGCTCGAACGAGGAAGCCACAGCTGAATCCACGAAACATGAACGTGAAATATACAACGTAAAATTAATTTTACCACTGCAGCACACACTGGATATCCTTATATTTAAGGATGATTTCAAAACTCAGTTCAATTCAGTTTATTTATATAGCACCACCAAGTCACAAACTCCTGCATGAACCTCAAACACAGGTGTCTGTTCCATTGCTGCTGTTTGTGAGGTAACACTACATACAGTACAGTATTGTGAGGGAATGCAAAAGCTTTTGTGAGGGAACGCAAAACTATTGCGAGGGAACGCAAAACTATTGCAAGGGTCCCCTCCGGGGCTCCGTACAGAATTGATGATAAAAGTGTCAAGTTTCATCAAAAAGCAGACATGTCTGTATTAAATCTGTGTAACTGTTCTGCCATCAACATTTGATTTTCTGCGAAAATCAAATTAAAAGGATGCTGTGAGTACAATATTTCAAAATGTTTCCCGTTTAAAACAGGAACATTCAACATGTACAAATTACAGGAAGACTGCGTCTTCTAAAGTAACCAGCAGGGGGCACAGCGCTGGAAATGAGTTTATCACAGCGACTGTAATTTCTCTATCTGACCGCTATAGAGGCGCTGTTATCACCAGTGAGCGAAGCTGCAGCTTTTAGCCCACAGACATCTAACACGGATGAAAAGCATCAATCAGACAGACCTAAAGCGTTACGTGATAAGCTCTAGAACCCAGGCTCCCCGTACGGGCCACCAATATGTAAAGAAATCTATAGGACGTTTGTGTAATCAAACACTTACGAGGTCAGTTTACTGACTTACCTATAGTTTTAGATGCGCAGGTCTGAGCAGACTTTTATCTGCACAAACATGCCACCAATTCACGGGGTCTCAACTTTTTCAGAATAAATCAATAAATCTGTGATGTGATTAGCCAGAAATGTAATTTCACAAGAGACTTCAACTTATGTTGGTCTACCAGAAAATAGACCTTTTATTGAAACTATCACAAAAATTACATTAAACATTTGTATCGATATTAGCTCTGATTTAATAACTACGTTGACAAGAATTCAAATTAAAACAAACAGACAGTTAGAACTTAAACTGTTGGTACATTTACTTGACAGATTAATAGCTTATGAAAAATAAGAAATAGGAGGAAGAAGATGAAAGCTAAGTTAACTGAAGTTGATTATTTTGAGCAGACAGGGTGACACCTTTTTCCCCACACGAGCAGACTGCTGGGCTCCCGCACGTTCAAGCACACCACGACTCGTTACCTGTTGACGGTTCGTCTCTTGGAGATAAGAGTGGAGAAGTGTCTGGACACGCGACGTGGATGAGTTTGTCCAACGGCCGTCCAGTTGGAACTTCAGCGTGTGTGGTTGATTCACGATACGAGGAAACTCGCCTCCCTCGGCAGGGAACAAAGGTCAAGCGCGCTGACTGACTTTCAAAATAAAACCTCCGAAAACAAATTCTTTCAGAAATGAGTGTTTCGAGGCACCGCAAGGCTTGCCGTGACTCCAGCTGAGACGTGGGTCTTATTGACATATGACCGGAACGTCTCCAGCTTTCCCAGAGGAGAGAAACCAGTTGCGAGTTAGTTCTCTCCAAAGCACTGAAAAAAAAAATGCAGGAAGTGCCCCTTTAAGAAGGGGGTGTGACTTAGTCACATACTTCCTGCTGATTGGCTGTCCATCACTAGAGAAGGAGTGACTTTGAAGGTCAGTTCGTCTGAGTGACAGGTAGGGTAGACAGTAAATAAAAGAACATACGTCAGAAGATGCAGGTGCATGTGAACAAGCCATGTACTTTGTTTTGAGAACAGATTCATTGTTTTTAGAAAGGACGGGAGACCGAAAGCAAGCTATGTCTAGCACTTTTCCTTCGTTCCAAAAACAGTTCAAACAAATACGAAGGATTGTTCATTCAACTTTAGACACTTATTCTGCATAGAGCAGACAGTTTAAAGCAAGATCATTCTGAGATGTTCTCTTAACTTTGGCATATTTAAAATATACCAGCTTAGTAAAATCATCATTAAATGACAAAAATATACTGTTGATCAATTCTGAATTAACACACATTAAAAAGAAAGTTCAATCTGATTAATTAGTGTCCATTAATTCATAATAATTGTAACAAATATAAGTGTCCACTCGTCTCCTTGAGGGCTTCAAGAAGGTGTAACACTGAGAGTTTCAGAGAGATGTGGAGAGGCCCACATCCCATACGGACATGAGGGTGCTATATCCCTACATATATA
>JBBPBX010012307.1:24793-37590 GCA_038048925.1 Garcialebias charrua | reverse complement strand
ACAACGGAGTTCCATTCCTACGTGGCGTCGTAAAGCGAGTTTCGACGTAACTCGAAACATACGTCCAAACTGCACCTTATACGTACAGTACTGTACAGTTACCAAGCACTTAGCCTATCCTAACACACTACCCTACACAATTATCAAAAACCACATACATTTAGGAGCCATAATGAAGGAAAAAAATACTTAATAACCTACTGGTAAATTGGTGAAGCCTCAGTTTTCTCCATTTGTTTACATTGTAAAACCACCGTAAATAAAACAACTACTTTTCCACAGCTGCTGCCTGTCCAGCTTGCTCCAACAAGTTTTGTTTTTTGAATGTCCAGAGGACCAGACTTAGCTTTTTTAGAGAGTACAGGGCAAGCTGTAGCCTCTGCAGCTAACTGATATGCTGGTGAAGCTGTTTTCCTTCATCCATCCATGTTTATGTTTATGTTTATGTTTATTAAATTTGTTCATTTTTTTACAAAAGAAACAATACAAGGCAATCTCATAATGATAGTGTACAAAATGTAAAAAAATGAAAGGTGGCAGAAAGAAGAATAAATCTTATTATATCTGCCCCTTATCTCCAACAATCAGATTAAACAACAGTAGTCAAACCATGTAAACAATAATAATCTTCAACCAACTTTTTCCAACAATCAGGTTAAACAATAATATTCTTCAACCAACAGTACAAAATGACTAACTCTTTCTAGTTTTCTAACTAATACTAATACAGTACAAAATGACTAACACTTTCTAATTTTCTAACTAATACAATACACATTACGTTATTTCACATATATTTTTTTAACATATTTGTTTTGATCATTTTTTTAAATGNCTTTCTTTTTAAGCAAGCCTATTCTGCCTCCACATGATTTTATCTTTGATCTTAGCTGATATCATTATTGATTTTACTTGATTTTATCACTTGTTTTATTTTATTTATTTTTTAAGCAAGCCTAATCTGCATCCACATGATTTTATCTTGATCTTAGTCGATATTATTATTGATTTTATTTGATTTTATCACTTGTTTTATTTTGATCTTTGCTTTATTACAATTTGTAGCACTTTGAGATTTTTATTAATGAAAAGTGCATTATAAATGGAATTCATTATTATTATTATTACTTGCATACACTTTTGCAAGGATGTGTACTGCAAGAGTCATGCATTTCAATAACAGTGCTTTTTATTTCAATCATACTTTCTTGATTTATTCTCAGTTTGTTACACACAACGCTTGTGTGGGCAACTCCAATTTTTCTTGAACATTGTCTCAGATTTTTTCTTCTTCTTTTCTACAATTAATTACAGTATACACATGCACAAAATACAAAGAGCCACTTTGTAAATGCATCCAGACAGTTTGGGTTTGTTTGTCCCTGTTAAAGTAAAAGTAAAGTATATGAAGTAGCGTAATGTGTATTGTATTATTTAGAAAACTAGAAAGAGTTATTCATTTTGTTCTGTTACTGGAAGATTATTATTGTTTGAACTGATTGTTTGAAAACAAGGGACAGATATATATTTTTTTTCTTCTTTCTGCTACCTTTCATTTTTTATATTTTGTATGTTATCGTTCATGGGATTGTTTTGTATTGTATTTTTTTTTTTAAATGAACTAATAAAAAAAAGTATTTTTGTGTGCATAATTTGCTTTACCTGTGGAATATTTGCTGCTGCATCTCAGAACTAAAGGAAGAATTGTCTTTTTGAGGTGCCACAATACTTGTAGAATTCAATTACCAGTAAAATAAAAGTAGTCCCTCCAAAAATATACATTGAGATGTTTTAAGACAATCCTTGCAGACTAAGAGCCACTTTGAATCTCTTTTTTAGGAATCCTCTTGTTTTTGAGTTTGCCACAGTGAGCAAACTCATGAAAGATATCAGATGTCCTTCCTGAGGGAACCTGGGCTTGAACCTGCAGCCTCAGGTTTACAAGACTGTGGCATTGACCATTCAGCTACTGCAGCCCGTCACTACCTACAACACGTTTATCATGGGGTCTAGGTGACCACGCCCCCTGCAATAAGGGAAAACCCATGAAGTAGGAATACAGTAGTCCAAGTTCAAGTTTCATTCACAGTCTCCTTCCTTCTGTGTAAATGAACAATTTAAATTGTAGAGAAGTGCAGCAGGACAGCAAGAGGGAGCTTCTCCCTGCACCTGTGGGCTGCACAAAGGTGCAGTAGGTGCTAAATAATTTAAAGTAATTTATTTTAAATAAACAATCCATGCTGTTTGGTGTGGCTCATCCATCAATCAGCCAGTTGTGTGTCATGTCCACTCTTACTTTGAAAAACCGCGAAAGAGCGAGTCCGCGTAAGTCGAACCGCAAAGTAGCAAGGGACTACTGTACTATAATTGTAAATGTCTCCTGCCAGGACAAACTCAATGGTGTGAATGTTATGTATAAAACCAAAACATTTTGATGCTTCAAAAGAAGGAGCAAGTCTCAAACGGGAAAAAACCCTGATCACTTAACAACACTTAGACATTTTATTGTCACTCAGATTCCGTTAATGATCTTAGTAAACTGTATCTAAATAAATGGGATTGTCAAAAGTCACTGATTTCCAGAATTAGAAGCATTACTGCAGTGACAAGAAAACGAAATGCTCGTTAATGAATATGCATGTTTCAAAGCATTTAATTACTGCTACGCTGTTCTCCATAAAAGGATAAAATTGTCTGTTATTTAATAAATGATGTTGCAGTCTAACCCAAAGGCGTATTCATGATATAAATGCAATAGTAGTCGCAACATGAGCTTCAAAAGAAAAGAGAAATAGGAGAGATGAAAAGGCTCTGACGCCTGCAGTGAGTCACAAGCTGAGGTGAGGTCCGTCTATCTCGAACCCCTCGTCAACGCTTCAACTTCCCAAGCCTTGAATGGCAATGACTGTGCTGAATCATGATGCAAGGAGGCTGGGACAGCGTGCGGAAAACACAAGCTCACTGGAGGTGGTAAAGACTTTTATTATAAAAACTAATTTACAGGTTCTAACAGAGCCAGGGGGGTGCAGAGGCTGCCAAGCAGCCCCACCTCCCTGGCTACATTTCTCCACAGTGCAATGAGAGACTAGAAGGATCCGTCTGTGCTGAGCTCACAAAAAGTTACTTTTTTGGCTCATATATCACCGCTGTGCCACTTCTCAAGATTGAGTGGTGAAATATAGATTGAATGTGTGTAGATGTGTCTAAAAATGAACAGTGTGTTGGTTTATACAATACACTGTATCTGCAAACAAAATAAAGCCTATCCTCATTTTAAAGTGTGTGTGACATGATTTTGGAACTATGCATAAAGTGGCACAACATATATACTGTATGTTGTATCATTCAACTATGTTCGTTTTTACAAGCAAAATGATAAATCAATGACATTTTGTTTCTAAGTTATTTTAAAATTGGCGCCGTGTTTCGTCACGGGACATCCGGGTACTTACGCATGCGACGTCTGTGACGTAGGGGCAAGAATGTCAGTCTGCGCGTGCCATTAGAATGCAGTTTAAAATTGTGTTCAAGATCGCCTTTTTTTTAAATAACTTGAAAAATGCTGGTACGTTGTGTCGCATTTGGGTGTTCTAATATCGCCAGTGAACACGTGAGCCTTTTCACTTTCCCAAAAGATGTAAAACTTTGTCAAGAATGGAATAAACAAAGCTGCCCCCCCCTCTGAGCTCCCTCGATTCCTGAATGGTAAGACTCAAATAAATACGGGTGCAGACCTGCCGTATTTTTTGGAGTATAGGTCGCACCGGAGTATAGGTCGCATTGTCCAATTATTACCAATAGATTGGAAAAATCCCTAGATAGGTCGCACCTACGTTTAGCTCTGCTGAAAATGTCTGCCACAGGAGCGCACAGCAAGGCTTTTAAGAAGATTAACACTTAAAAACAATTATTTGTTTGATAAAAATTATAGCAAATATGTGTCTGAGCTGAACTTTTCCTTAATAAATGAACGTAATTGTGAAATGAGCTGGATTTAAAAACTTGTTTTGCCGAAAGTGATAAAAAAACCATATATAGGTCGCACCTGAGTATAGGTCGCAGGCCATGAAAAAATGATAAAAAGGTGCGACCTATACTCCGAAAAATACGGTACATTAGAACCATCTGTTTCTTGTTCATCACTCAAACCAGCTTCGGCTTCCCAAACTGAAGACAAATCGCTCAAATCTTCACTTAAATTGCTTAATTCCTCGGTTTATATAATCACTGCTGTTTGTTATTTACAATGTGCATTCTGGCGATTGCGTCATAAAATGCGTCGGCGTTTGACCCACCCGAAAACTGCGACGCACTGCAGCAAACTATTTTATGAAAAAATACTTTTATATATTAATTATTCGAAGCATCTGTGCACAAAAAAAATCAAAGCTGAGTAGCTACTCTGCCACTTTATGCATAGTTCCAACATCATGTCACACACACGTTAACTCCCATAACAGATGCACGTGCTCACACTGCATCCTGAGAAGCATGTGCTGTCGCTCACGTATTGCATGTGTGTTTGTGCTTCCATTATTAAAAAGGAAAGTCATCCCTCTGCACACATGGGACAAACACAATAGCTGCAATAAGTCCACCCTGTGCTGTCGCAAGCTCTATTAATGGACCACTTTAGAATGAGCTTCAGCCACAATCCCCCCAGCTGATCCCCATTCAGTCTCTAATCGCCATTCACACTCACCTTGAACTTTTTCTAACTCACTCCCACTCCTTCAGAGAATTAACACAGGTCTCCCAGCAGGCTATGGTTCATGTAAGGTAGAGACATTGTGGATGATTTAAAATGGAAACAAACCGTGTTGATTTATTCTTTGTTTGATTTAATAACAGGTCGTGTAAAGGAAAACTTATTAACACAACTGTGCAGTACAGGAAATGTGTTGCTGGAACTTGTTACAGATGGAAATTTTCTGAAAATATTAAACCAAATTCAAAACCATCAATTTTTATTATGAGAAAACTTGCCAATATTGTGTCTGGCTCAGTCTTCTATTAGATCTATGGAAGCTGATTCTGCACCTTTTATTCCCATCAACTATAAAGTCTGACATTGGGTTTACTGGTAGGTTGTCAGCCTGGTAATTGGGGTTTGGAATGCAGTTCAATCAAGGGATGCTCTGATTGCATGCTTCTATAGTGAAGGTATTTGTAGGAGTGTTTACTATATAAAGTTTGTGTCTTACCATGGCTCCTGCGAGACCTCTGGTCCCTTGGAAACCTCTAATTCCAGGAGGGCCCACCTTGCCACCATGACCTTGGGGACCTGGATCACCCTAAAAAAGACAAAAATGGTAATAAGAAGCATGAGTTCATCATTAACAAGAATTTTTGAAAACAATAGAAGTGAATTCAAAGCATGACTAGATTGACAGCAGATAATGTTGAATATTTGAAAAAATTTAATCTTAAGGGGACAGAGATGTTTGTAAAACCACAATTCAGAACTAGTTTGAAGGGACGTTCTACCTCAATCCAGGGAATTAGATTATGGAATGGCTTGGAGAATGTAGTTAAAAATGCCAAGTCAATGTTTACATTTAAGAAAATGATCAAAACGAATGTGTTAAAAAAAATATATGAAATAGCGTAATGTGTATTGTATTAGTTAGAAAATTAGAAAGAGTTAGTCATTTTGTACTGTTGGTTGAAGATTATTATTGTTTAATCTGATTGTTGGAAAAAAGGGGCAGATATAATAAGATTTATTCTTCTTTCTGCTACCTTTCATTTTTTTATATTTTGTACATTATCATTTATGGGATTGTCTTGTATTGTTTCTTTTGTAAAAAAAATGAACAAATTTAATAAACATAAACATAAACATTTGTAGGAAAAAAGCACAAGATTGAAGAGATCAGAGCTGAATGTAACATGTGGACCAGGTTATTATCTATTGAAGTAATGGAAAAAAAATGTGTAAAGTAAATGTCAACGCTTTTAAACACGTTTAAATTATGATGTAACATGCACAAAACAAATGTGTTTTATTTCTACTGCGATGGATAGTTCTGCCTATTAAATAAAAAATAATAATTTTTACCAGTTATTCTTCAGGAAACGAGAAAATGGAACATAATGCGCAACTAAATATTTTATACTACAGTAAAGAACCTTGGATGTATATGAACAAAATAAAATAAAGTATTCTTGCTCACCTTTCCACCCTCTTTTCCTGCAGCTCCTGGTAAACCATGCTCTCCAGGTGGGCCAGGGGAACCTGGGTGTCCTCGCTCTCCACTTGGTCCAGTCTCTCCAGTGGGTCCCTATTGAAACAAACAAAATAAATAAAAACGTGATATTAATAGAAAAATACTTTGTGGACTGGAATACAAAAAAAGTGTTTCTGTGCCTCAGGTGTGATCTTGTCTAAAACTACAGATTGTTCACCCACTTATACAATCACAGACTTTTAGTATTTGCATCATTAATTTTTAAAAGTAAATAATAATTCAACAGAACGTTGACATTTTAAAATAATTCATCTTATTTTATTACACAACCTGCAGACATTGATTTATTTAATGTTCACCGTTTTTAACACAGTTATACTTTAAAGTTTCAAATACTTCTCCAAAGACGACCTAATAGGCACGTGTACTGTACGTACCTGAGGTCCAACCACTCCTCCAGGTCCAGGGGGTCCAGTCTTTCCTTGGAAACCCTGAAAAGTCAAACAGATATTTTAAAAATATGTAAAAAGCTGAGCCATATAGAAAATCAGAGGCAAGTAAGTTACATATTTATCTTTCCAGGTACCATATGATATATTTTAGTTGGTTGCATTTAGAGGTTTGGATGGTAAATGTTTGGTGGAATGACTTTAGAAAGTAGTACAACTGAAATAAATTACACTGCACACATTTTATATACACATATTTGTACGGTGTCCATATATAAAAATCAGATGTGTTGCCAACATGATTAAAAAAAAATATTTGAGAGGCCAATAGGCATGATGTTTACTCTATAAGAATTGTGGTTCCCCAGGGATCTATCCTCGGCCCATCTTCATTATGTTGATCTTTTGTTTAACGCACTGTTAATTAACTTTTATGTTACATTTTCTTTTTTGTTTTTAGCTCTTTTTTGCAACCCGATATCTATTTAGTTTAATACCCATGCATTTTGTTTTCCTGTAACAAAGTCAGTCTCTAATATAGAAAACATTTGCAAATTGTATATACAGTACTGTATATTGAAAACAAACCCTCTAAATGTATTAGACTAGGTTTAGAAAGACATGATAAATTATTTTCTCAGTCAGAAAAAATGAAATTCCCAGCTGCATTTTTTTTTCAAGTTTTGACTGACCAAAGTCTATGATGGAAGAATCCCATTTCCAAAATTATGTTTGCAGTAAAATTCCAAAAGCACTTGCATTATAAATAAACTTTGTAGTTTTGCTTATCAGAAGTATTTAGAAACTGATCTAAATGATACCCAAGGTCCACATGCGATGATGTATTTTTGTACAATACTTCACACTCACTGTTTCTCCCCTCTGTCCAGGATGACCAGGCAACCCATCTTTCCCCGCTGGACCCTTGGGGTGAACAAGTGAACACAGACCATCATGTCAGGAGTGCATTAATAATTTTAAAAAAAAGCTGAGAGAAGTGTCACCTAACTGTGAATAGTAACAGCTCACAGTGTGATAGGAGCTACTTACATTTGGTCCTTTGGGTCCGGGGAAGCCAACAGGCCCCTGAGGTCCTAGAGGTCCCTAAAAAAAAATAAAAAAAAAACACGTATAGTTTAGAAAAACAAAACAGTACATATGATTGAAGTTTGTAGATTTTTAACTGTCAATATTAAGATTCATTGCATTGCATTAAAACAATACCACTGTCTTTAATGACAAAACTCTTGCGTTTAGCTTAAAAAAATTAGAAACTAACATATTAGCTGATGGGATCAGCAGCAGCCGTATTTCTGATTTTGATGCCAGAAAGAACCTTTAATTGATTCTGAGTTTAAATTTAAACACATTTTTCCCGATGTACTTTTGCTTTCGATACAGAAACGCTGAAGAAAACAGAAGGTACAGTACTGATGAAATAAACTCCAACACTAACCCGCTCTCCAGGTGGGCCTGGAGGTCCATCACTGCCCGAAGTGCCCTGAGGAGTAAGAAAAGACACAAAGATGGGTGAACCTTTCACAACTCTCAGATAAGGAAAAAAGTCTATCTGAAACACTCAACACATGTATATATTACGTAATTTATAAAAACGTAAGTTACAACAGATATAAATGTGCAGCAGCCATTGAATCTTAAATGTATAGAATTATTTAAAACATATCACCTTTGCGCCTGGCTTTCCTGTTGGTCCTCTAGCTCCTCGACCCCCACGTGGACCCTATATTCATTGCAATTACAATAAAATGGTGAAATACAAACACGTTGAAGGAGTAATGAAAAAACAGGAGGAACTGTTTGATTTTTGTGCATTCCTAAAAAAAATTAACAAACAAAAATAACTGGGTTAAAATTAAATCTCAGGAAGTCCAACATTTCACTGATCACATCAACTCTGTGGATAAATATATCAAGTTCACACGAGAAGATGTAAAAAATGGCAGGTTGGCTTTCTTGGACTGTGAGGTCTCAGTTTCTGATAGAGGAAATTTGCAAACTGAGGTGTACCGCAAACCCACCCACACAGACCAGTATTTACAGTTTGACTCCCATCACCCTCTGGAGCACAAGTTAGGAGTCATCAGGACTCTGTATCACAGAGCAGACAGCGTCCCCACTAACTCAGCAGCCAGACAGAAGGAGAAATCACACACAAAACAGGCTCTAGAGAAATGTGGATATCCTAACTGGGCCTTCCTGAAAGCAGAGAAGAAACCCAAACAGGACTCCAGCCAGCCATCAGGTGAAAAGAAGGAACCCAGACCCAGACCAGTGGTCATTCCGTATGTTGCGGGAGTTTCAGAGACATTGAGACGTTTATTTTCTAAACACAACGTCCCAGTGGCTTTTAAACCCCAAAATACATTACGGCAAAGACTGGTTCATCCCAAAGATCCAGTCCCCCGGCACAAACAGAGTAATATTGTGTATGCTGTTCAGTGTCAGGAGGGCTGTGATCAGTCTTACATTGGGGAAACTAAACAGCCACTGGCCAAAAGGATGGCCCAGCACAGAAGATCAACATCATCAGGTCAGGACTCTGCGGTCTACACTCATCTCCAGGCCAGCGGTCACTCTTTCAAGGATGAAGATGTTCACATCCTTGATAGAGAGGAACGATGGTTTGAGAGAGGAGTAAAGGAGGCCATCTTTGTGAAAAGAAACCGTCCATCATTAAACCGGGGTGGAGGCCTCCGGGTTCAACTGTCTCCCTCTTACAATGCTGTGATTGCTAGTATCACTCAGCCCTCTGTGAATAGCAAACAACCATCAGGGTGCTAATGATCCATTGTTAGGCTGATGGCCCTCCTTGATCATGTGAGCAACTGGTTTCAGGCTGTCATCAGCCAACTGGTTGTGCAACACTGTGAGAGGGTGCTATTTATAAGGCCCTGTTTACACGGACACTGTGTGGGGGAAACGGATGTTTTGGGTATGTTAATTAGGTGAAAAGTTTTGCATTGACACGGTCGAATTCTGTGGATACGACTCTCCCCCTCCACCCCCCCGTCCTCATGATTTCATTGTAGTTACCATGCTGGGCCATTAGATGGCGCTGTGATTTTTGGAACCTTCACTACTGCGCATGCGCCGCCGCTGCCTGAGGTAAACAGACCAGCTGCTTTGTCTGTTTTCCTCTCTGGCTAAAATCAGCTAACTACAAGTTGTTGTCAACAAGTTAACAACAAGTTAAAGCTGGAATTTGGATAAGAGTCAACAGATTTGAGTCAGTGGGACCCGCTTCATCTAACAAGCTGCACACCACACACGCTGAGCCTGTGGACCAGAACCGCTGAGTGGACTGTGGACCAGAACCAGAACCGCTGAGTGGACTGTGGACCAGAACCGGACTTTCCAGCGTGATAAACAGCTGACTTACAGCAGGTAAATCAACGTTCTTAATATAATGTTTGCTTGTGTTTACTTTGATCACACAACAACTGAGTTTTTATTTATTTATTTATTTATTTCTGCCAGGTGGAGAAGCTGTCGCTCCAGCAGGCAGACGGTTCGGCGCGGTTCTGATGGGTCCAGATGAACACACAGCACGAGTCCAGTTCATTAACATAGTTACAGTTCGGTTCACGTGTTTTAATAGTGTGTTCAGTTTAATTCTCAGTGTTTGTGTTTAAACTTTGGTGCTGAATAAATAAATAAATAAATAAAAAATAAACCTGCTGTCTTCATTTTCACAGCACGTTACGCACTGTTTAAAAAATGTAACGAGTCCAGATAGATACTGTAGTTCAGATAAATTTACATCTCCCACGCCAACATAAATACTGTTTATTATTGTTAAACTGTTATATTTTGCAACGTGACACGTGAAATGTCAGACTGTCCGCGCGTGCGGGCTGCGCGCATGTGGTTGACACAAAAGCTCCACGGGAGATGTTTACATTATCAGCGGGGGGTCAGCGAAAAACTTCCACCTTGAGAGCAGGGTCAGAAAAGTATCGGTGTCATCGAGGGGGGCCAGCAGCGTCGTGTAGGCGATAAGCAAAGTCGCAAAGAGAAAGTAGCGGTTACACTCAAAATACGCGCCGTGTAAACTGGCCCTATAAGACTGAGCTGAATACAGCAACTCAGACTGAGGAAGTCTTTCGGACGAAAGACGAAACGTTTCTACAATTTTTTTTTTTTGCTTTGTTTTGTTTTGTTTTTTGAATGTCCAGAGGACCAGACTTAGCTTCTTTAGATTTTTCTACCTGGATTATTGAGCATGCATCAGAGTAAACAAAAATAACACTTAATGTGTACAGTATTTGTATCTGCACAAAACAGAACCCGTCTATTAGTCCATATAGGATGATATTATGATTTAAATTCAGAAACTATGCTCATGCAGGAGACAGATGAGATGCTTACAGTTGGTCCACGTTGTCCTCTGGGGCCTGATTTGCCAGCAATTCCCTGAAAAATGAGAAAGTGTTGACTTAAAAAGAAGTTTGAGCTTATATTATCAACAAAGCATTGAACAATACATTCTCAGAAATTTAAGCTCTGCCATTTTTGTATTTTTTTTCTTTATTATTACCAAAGGCACTTAAACACCAGACAGCGGTGACTGCTCAGGACATCAGTGTCACAGATAAAATGGAACTGTCATAGCATCTTTGGACAAAATATAAATAATCAAATGGTTGTGGTAAGTGGTTGCTCATTGGTTCTTGACAGCTTGAACAACCTGTCACTTGAGGCATTCTGGGGCCAGATGTGTCTGCCTCTCAGTGTCTGAGAGCACAGATGAGCTTGTCTTGTCAATAACAACCTCAATCCTTATACATTCCTCCCCGTCGTGCTTTTATCTGCAACCTTTTTCATCACTTTCAATCACACGGCAGAAAACAGTCGGCCTTACCTGAAAAGCAACATTTTCATTGTAACCTTTTGAAGCAGTTCTTTTAATTTGACAAGGTTAGACATATAACGATGATGGTAATTACATAGCAGCGCTTTAAAAATAATAATGTTAGTGTTGTATGACAAGGAAGGATGTGCAGAGTAATATACTGACTTTAATTCCGAACAACTTATATGGAAAATAATACGGTTTTAAGGATCTAATTTCTACCGAAATCTTTCATGAATGTTGGCTGTTGTTGCAGCTGATCAATGGTTTAGGAGGGAGAAGTTCCAAAAAATGTATTTCACAATCCCTTCATAAATAGCATTTGAACAACAAAAATGAAATTATTATTTTAATGATGAATAAAGTAAAATCCTGGAAATTCAAGATCTGATCAAAATATCTAATGTTAAAGTTATTCTTCCAACAACATAACTTCCTTAAGATGTGGAACAAAAACTCTTGGTTGATATTGTTGACAGATCTTTGCTCACCCTTGCTCCTTTTTCACCATTTGTCCCAAGGAATCCTGGGAAGCCATTGGAGCCCTGCAATGAAAAACAAATTAAAATCAGGACAAAGTGACAAGAAAACAAAATATGGTAATGTACTGGACTGTAAAATAAAAACAAAGATGGTAGACATATTGTATTCCTGGAAATAGGAAGAAAAAAAAAACATACATAGAAAAACTTGAAAAGGCTACCATGTGCTAAAAAAGGGATTATTAAAGATTACCATGGCTAAATGATAATAATTTCCCCCTAAAATCAAGAGTCCATATGTGCATGTTGTGAGCATTATAACTTTACAAATAAGTGAGGTAGTGACTTTCAGTTTGGTGAGTGGTTACATCTAAGGATATCAAATGTTCCTTTCCAAAAGTAGGTTGCCAAAAGAAAATCTAAGAAGGCTGCCAACATAAGTGTCCATTCATCTTGTGAGCTGGATAACATAAAAAATTAGCAAGATACCAACTGCCAATATGGTGCATAGTTACATGTATGCATACGATAGGTTCCTTTTGAAAATTGGGTTACCACGTCAAAATCCAAGATGGCTGCATCCATACATGTACATATGTTAACCCTGTGAACTGGATAGGTTGAAAATATAGTGCTGACTTCAATTTTGGTGTGTGGCTGCATCTATACAAGAAACGCCAATATCAACATTTTTGTTGCCAAATCAAATTCCAAGATAGCCAACGCCACTTATATATGTAAACCAGCCATGCCAGTCATTTGAGGAAACTGTTTTCTAGTTTTTATTTTGTTTAAAAGAAGA
>JBBPBX010012307.1:0-14935 GCA_038048925.1 Garcialebias charrua | reverse complement strand
ATGAATTGTAAATCCTTTGATATATATACATATTTTTTTTTAGAATAAAGTGTGTAACAGCTGAGCTACGAGCTCCACCCTGCCATGCTCCACTGCAGTTAGAGGTCACCGACCTGCAATGAGGCGAGCCCTGATAACAGGCAAGTATAGCTTACAGTAGGTGGTCCCCACAAATCTGATTTCTACTCTCCTTTAAAACAAATAAAACACAAATAAATCTGACCATGTTTCCTTTGGGACCAGCCTGTCCATCAAGTCCAGTAAGACCCTAGAGAGAGAACAGAAGCATTCAGTGAAACTTTGTCAAGCAAAAAGCACATTGTGTGAAGGACAAGGGTTGAGTTTAATAGAAGAAACAAATAGTTACAGGCGGTCCTGGAGTGCCAGGGGACCCTCTGGGGCCAAGTAAACCTCTAGGACCCTGTTATCAAAAAGAAAAAAGTTAAAGAATATTAAGATTATACCTAAAAACAACTACAATTTGTTATGAAGTGTCACTGTTCATGAACTGCCTTGCCATAAAACACAGCATGTAAAGTTTTTCAGTAATTGTCCTGAATATGTAAGACAGACCCCCTTGAGGTCATGGCACGGTTCTCAGCGCTTCATGCGAAC
The DNA here is from genome assembly GCA_038048925.1 of Garcialebias charrua. Lineage (NCBI taxonomy): Eukaryota > Metazoa > Chordata > Actinopteri > Cyprinodontiformes > Rivulidae > Garcialebias > Garcialebias charrua. Next base: position 14,320 of record JBBPBX010012307.1, on the reverse strand, counting down.
ACAATACCCAGAGTTTTCCGTGAGTAAATCCTGAAATTCCAGGAGATGTTTCAGTCGTGCGAAATGCTCAAAACTTAGTGTCTCAGGTGGCGAGCAGAGCTACGTTTAGATGACACTAAGTATGCTGCAGCCAACGCTATGTGTGTACGGTAATCACTGCTAATAATTAAATGCATTATATAACATCAGATACTAAAAAGCCACCACAGCCAATCAGTAAGGATCAGAATCAGAGAATCAGAATAAGCTTTATTATCATTGCACCAAAGTACAGTGAGATTATGTCCGTACAGTCATCTGAAAGATGAGCGGAGTGCACGTTGCTGCTGCTCCCAAGAGCGCAACCTCTTATTCTTTTAGATAGAAAAGGCCATGAGGAAAGGATAGTGGTATTTAAAAATATATATATCTTCATAGTTTTTCCTCATCAGGACATGATTTGACACCAAAAAACTCTACTAGCAAGCACATAGACACATTAAACATGCATTTGATGACAAGACGGTGAGATCTGTCCATAAAGCACTTCCAGATAGTGCCATAGTCCTGATAAGATGTTGGTGTCAACTGGTACAGTTCTGATAAGCATTTGCAGAAGTTCTCGGGGGGAGTGGGGTTGCAATAGAGCAGAACTTTCTTAGTTTACACATATCCCAGGAGAAATTTGATAAGTCAGCCTGCTTTGAGACCAGATGGGGGAGTCAGATTCAGATAAGCCACAGCTATTGATTTTTTTTTCCAGGCAGACTGTTATTTCTTGTCAGCTTTGAGTTCTGCTGGTACGTTCAATACATACATGTACAGGAAACCCTCGAGGTACGACACCCGCGACCTACGGCAACTCAGACTTACGATTTTATCATATTTAATAAAAATATGATAAAAAAAATATTATAATTTTTTTTTGTGTGTGTTTAAATGTTATTAATTTCATGTGTACAGCACTTTGTTGCAGCTGTGGTTGTTTTAAATGGCTTTATAAATAAAGTATAATTATTAATATTATGTTTTTATTACAATTTTATCGTATTTACGCAACTTCCGGTCGTTTCCGGTCGCCATTTTACAATTGCGGTCAATGGAGCTCCGCCATAAAGGCTCCTGTCAGCTGGCTCTAGAGGACCGTGTGTCCGATCAGGGTTGCCTCATACGGATAAATTAGCTGGAAACACTCGGTCAACTCTGTGGACGTCTCAGGCCCGGAGGAGCAGCCGCGGATCGCCCCGCGATCGCTCCCACAACGCCGCCCGACATGCTAACGACAGCAGCTAACAGAGCAGCTAACACAGGCGAAGACACCGAGCCGACATGCCGCGGAGGGGCCATCTGCGGCCGGGAGCTCGCCGCAAATGTCCGCCTGGCAGCCTAAGATGTCGGGGGACACCGAGCTAACGCGGAGATACAAAGCCGACAGCCTTTTTGAATGAACTGACATGCTGCTAATGGCGGGGCCTAACCGTAGCTAACGCCGAGCAGTTTGTTTTGGATGGAGGAACATCGCGGAGAAACGGCTTTCAGTAAGTTTTTTTTTTTTTGGCTCCAAATGTATGAAGTTAAGAAGCTAACAGTCCTTCTTTTAAACAGTTTTGACCACGTGTGTGCGTGTGGAGCGTAAGGAAGCTGGGGGAGCTCGGACGGGTGCGAGCTGATGCTAAAAGACGAAGGCAGGCTTTGACCAGCTCAAAGTAAGACATTATATTTTTTATTTATTGTACAGTATTCATTTACTGTACATGTAAAGTTCTGTGCATGTTAGTATGTCTGCTTGTTCAGTCTCATGCCGTTAAATATGTGTGCGGCGCTCCGTTAGCGGTATAGCCGCGACCTATGTCAGAAACGCGGACCTACGACAGGCAGGTGTTTTTGGTCCGCGAGGTACGACAAAATCGACCTAAGTCACACACGTAGGTCCCAATCCCTGACGTAACTCGAGGGTTTGCTGTATGTAAACTGTAGAGTCTGAACATGGACTCAATAATATTAGAATACTAGCGTCAATACATGTGCACAATCAAAATCTCAAAAAGATTCACTTTTAACCAACAGATTAGTGTTAATATCTGAGTTTTCCCTGTATGGAAAAGGTAAAAGTCATTTTCCACGTTTTCCCTGATTTCCAGAGTTGCTAGGAGCCCTGCATGATCTGCGAGCATAAAACATGCATACAAATCATTCCTTTTCTCAATTTCTTCAGATATGCACTTAAGGTCAGTAAAAGTACTTTTCTGTTTTAACTAACAGACAGTGTGTGATGAAATCCTGTGCAACCGTTCTTATAAAAGGACAACGCTGCTCTGGGTAAAAAAGGGAGCACACTTTTTCCCATGCAACTCTATGGTCCATTTGAAAGGCACTTGGCAGCGTAAGAAGCATTCTCACAGATAGTCACAAAACAACACGTTTCTATTTTTTCATGTTTTTTTTATTTTTTTTTTCCATTTATAGATGGCCTCCCTTCACACCTTATAGCCATCCTCTCACTCCAATATTTTTTTTTATTTTATTTATTTTATTTTTTTATTTTTATTTTTTTTTTTTAATAGAGAAAGAAAGAAAAGAGAAAGTGAGACAACAAAACAAAACAAAACAACAAAACAACAATTGTCCACAGAAAGAGCACAAGGCAAACACACCAAACCTCCGTCCACAATCCTGCAAAGCACATGACAGAACACAACAACGAAACATACAAGCATAAAGACTGATAATATTCATGACCTTGCAAATATTTCTATAAATACACATACCCATACCTACAAATATATATACAATATACATACATATATATTTATATTCATTTATATACCCATCTACATACATCTACTATACATCCCTGCATCCATTTGTGTGTGGTTGTGAGCATGCATAAGTGAATGAGGTTCCTCCAATAGAACATTTAGTAGCGACTGTGAAGCATCAGAGACCCGTCCCCCCAAAGCCCGAGACAGACGAAGGGGCGATCAAAGCCCAAGACCCCAGGAAGGACCCCGAGCCCAGAGTCCCCAGGACCACCCGAACAGGACGAGCCACTCGTCCACTCCCCAGATCCGACCAAGTGGAAGAACCGGACGAACCCCACCAGGGACCACACACAATGACCCCCCACATAAATATGTGTGCGGCGCTCCGTTAGCGGTATAGCCGCGACCTATGTCAGAAACGCGGACCTACGACAGGCAGGTGTTTTTGGTCCGCGAGGTACGACAAAATCGACCTAAGTCACACACGTAGGTCCCAATCCCTGACGTAACTCGAGGGTTTGCTGTATGTAAACTGTAGAGTCTGAACATGGACTCAATAATATTAGAATACTAGCGTCAATACATGTGCACAATCAAAATCTCAAAAAGATTCACTTTTAACCAACAGATTAGTGTTAATATCTGAGTTTTCCCTGTATGGAAAAGGTAAAAGTCATTTTCCACGTTTTCCCTGATTTCCAGAGTTGCTAGGAGCCCTGCATGATCTGCGAGCATAAAACATGCATACAAATCATTCCTTTTCTCAATTTCTTCAGATACGCACTTAAGGTCAGTAAAAGTACTTTTCTGTTTTAACTAACAGACAGTGTGTGATGAAATCCTGTGCAACCGTTCTTATAAAAGGACAACGCTGCTCTGGGTAAAAAAGGGAGCACACTTTTTCCCATGCAACTCTATGGTCCATTTGAAAGGCACTTGGCAGCGTAAGAAGCATTCTCACAGATAGTCACAAAACAACACGTTTCTATTTTTTCACGTGTAATGCAAAATTGTTGTTTCGTGGCAAGGCCAAGATTAGGAACCCAACGGTCCCTGCAGACGGGTTTGCCTTTACCGTTGCACGATAGCAAGACCATTTGGAAAAACGACTAAGAACCACGTAGGCAGTAAATGACTAAATCTAATTTAAGCTTCAGGTTACCACCCTTCCTCACAGTTGTCCTGAATTACAGTAAATATACTCACACTGTCTCCTGCCAAACCTCTCTGTCCAACCTGGCCATCTTCACCCTTTGATTAGGCAAAAAGAAGCATGTTATTATGAATCTGGAATCATTTTACAGACATCTGAAGGTGATGCAGGACAAATGGGAACTAATACTCCACTTACTCTTTGGCCATCCTCTCCTGGAGACCCTGGAGGGCCGGTGGAGCCCTGTTCTCCCTGGAAAACACCACAGCAGAGAAATATCAGTAAGATTTCAAATAGATGTTGTCACAACACAATCTGCATGCTTGATTGTTGCAGCTAAGGAAACAAATCTAAATGTATATCTTCTTAAAAAAAGCTATGCGGGTCAGACATTGAGAAAATTGATGCTTCACAGAAAGAAACAAACACAAACAAAATCCTGACTTGCATGTAAAGTAGGCATGTCACCACAGCTGGTGTGGACCTACAATATATGAGCTTCACTATTCTCAGTGCCCATAAGAACAGGCGTGCCTCTGTAATTATCCAGAACAAGATGGAGATTAAAATCCTGTCTAAAAATGCCTCTCTGTGATTTCTCTGCCTGTTTTTGGCTTGTCCAGATTCCACAAACACTAAACGTCTGTATTGCTCATTTGTATTAAGGCCTGGTTAAAAACTGCCTGATGCGTTTTTTGAGTTGGTACCACCTCTTTAAACTGAGCCAAATTACAAAATTCACATCAAGCACAATTTTATTCAACTGCGATGTGTCAGGCTTTTAGGCATAGGACCTTTGAATGTGACAACACAAAGAACCTTGAGGGAAAAAAACAACTTCAAGATATTTTTTTTACAAAACCAAAAAGAAGAAAACAAAGATGCTGACATGGCAACACCGTTAAAAACCAGGGGAGACACAGAGGACACACACGAGAGAACCAGAATAGGCATGGAAGCACAATGCCAGACTTTAGGTAAGGTAAAACCTGGGAGCCTAGGGCCCTGCATACTCCATACGAAGCGGTGAAATAGGCTCTCCTTGAGGTTGTTGAATGACGAAAATCACGTCATTGTTGTTCCCAGAGTAGCAATTATTGTAGGATTAGTCAGAAGGTTATGAGCATGCTCGTTTATGTGGAAATGCACTTGGGCTTTCAGCTGTGTGACTAAAAATGCACACTATGTTAGTCAAAGGGCCATAAACTCATGGATGGAGACAATGTATGGAGGAGTCTGTCTGCTGAAAAGTGTGGCCCTTTCTTCATGGTAGATTTGTGGTTAAACAGCGGATGCAGGGACAGCGTGGAGACTCTGGTGGGAGGAAATCCTCAAGGTGACGTATACGGCAGTGGGAGGGGTTTTCCAGAAACTGCATCTGTGTCTCATGGACTATGAAAGATGTGTGTGTGAAAACTAACATCCCACAACCACGTGATTGTGTGTCTCTTGTCCGGCTTCGGCTGGAGTACGCCCTTAATTTTTTTAATTCATTTTACATTAAAACCCAAAAAATAAAGAAAAAAATATATAAATTTGTGAAAGAATACATAAAATGAAAGGTGGCAGAAAGAAGAAGAAATCTTATTTTGTCTGCCCCTTTTTCAAAAACAAAACAAGTTCAAACAATCAATTTAAACAATAATCTTCCATAAATAACAGAGCAAAAGAGTAACTTTTCACAATCAACAAATATCTAGAACATTAAACACTTAACTACAAGTTTTAGTATTTTGTTAACATTTAGTTTTGATTATTTTTTTAAACGTAATCACAGAGTTTACATCTTTAACATCATTTCCCAAACCATTCCACAATTCCACTCCCTTTATTGAAATAAACCGTCCCTTCAAACTAGTCCTATACCTTGGCTTTGCAAAAATTTCACTTCCCTTTAGACTGTAGCAGCATTCTCTCTGAACAAAATACATTTGAGGGTAGTATATTCTTATGAGCCCTATACATTACTAACAAAATATTATAGTCCACCAAATCATAAAACTTCAGTACTTTAAGTTGTTTAAATAATATATTTGATGGATGACAATAAGGCTTTCTAGAAATAGTTCTCACTGCTCTTTTCTGTAAAATAAAAATAGAGTTTGTTATAGTTTGTAGTTTTGCAGGCTTTTCCCCAAACCCCCAGACAATAAATTAAATGGGGCACACAGATTGTATTATACAGCAAATAAAGAGCTTTATCATTCAACAAGTCCTTTAGTTTACATTATAGAGTACTGCAATAGATTTGGATAACTTAATTTTAACAGAATGTATACAGTATGCTGTTTCCACAACAGTTAGTCATCAACAATTACACCCAAGAACTTTACCTCATTCACTCTACTTAGCTCAACACCATCAATTGTGATAGAAAAATTATCAGTTTTTTTTATTACTGAATAACATATGATTTGTTTTGTCTAAGTTTAATGATAACTTCTTTAATCTAAACCAAGTTTTGTAATTTTACAATCTCCTTTTTTAGCAACTCAAACATTCGTTTTAAATCACTACCAATACAAAAGAAAAGTGGTATAATCAGCAGAAAGAACACATCGCAGAAATCCGGGCACCTTTACCAAATCATTTACATACAAAATAAACAACTTTGGTCCTAGTATAGAGCCTTGTGGAAATAGACTGAGACTGATGAGAAGATAGGAGACTTCTGACTTAACGACAACAGGGAACAGGTGTAAGTGGGTGGGACAGAGGGCTGATGTGAAAAAAGTACTGAGAGTGGCAATAAAGCAAAGGGAGGCACAATAAAGAAGCTGAATACAAAGAAAATACAGAAACTTAACATAAAAAAACATAAAAATGAACTTCAAAACAGAAAACTAAACGTTAAAACACCTGGATCATGACAGAGACTGATCGTTGCTTCTGCTCTTTACTAGTTCAGCAATCACTGAGATCAATGAATATTTGAGCCAAAAACTGAAAGACCTGATCTTATGTTTGAAAACTCTTTACTCGTGTTTGCCCCAACAGCCTTGAACATTTACCAAACTCCAAATTTTCTTTCTACAAACTTACCCTGTGACCCTTTTCTCCTGGAAGACCAGGGAGACCGTCAAAACCTCGGTCGCCCTGAAACAAAAATAAGAGCAACAAAACATACGAACGTTAGCAGTGATTGTGCCACATATTCAAACACGCTGAAGATCTGATATTGCTCAAAGTACTGAACACGTTTTTTAACTTTTAGGGGAAAAACAGCGCTTTACCTTGCCCCCTGACTCTCCTGGCATGCCTCGTGCTCCGTCAGCTCCGTTGCGACCCTATAGAGAACAGGCACGCAGGTCAGGAGGCGTAACAATTACATTTAAAAATAATGTCTCGTCTACGAGGCCTGCTAGAAAACAATAGAGGAAAATATTTTATTTTTGCCCTATTTACAATTGAATAAACATGACTGAATGCATTCAAAAACACACAAACTCAAATATTGGACGCAGCTGAATAATTTGAAATAAAGCCATGCTTAAAACTAAACAGACTTTCCTATTCAGGCACTGATCTAGCTGCTTTCAGTGGTGTCGTTTTGTTTTATGCTGTTTTAAATATTCTTAAATTTGCACACATCCTTGAGGTGTAGTTTGCTGTTGTTTCAGAGAATAATAATAATAATAATACATTATTTTAATGCATACAGAATTCATTGCATTCAACCTGATTTGAAGGAACACGTACCCTCTTTCCTGCTTTCCCTGGTGGACCTGTTGGACCTTGAAGACCCCTGGGTCCCTAGAGAAGATGGGAAAAGTCTCAATTCTATGCTAAAGAGTGCAGATAAGAAAAAGTGAAAAGGAAATAAAAAGCTCTTCTTACCTGTTGCCCAGAATCCCCACTGTCACCTTTGAGGCCAGGAGCCCCAGGAGGCCCCTATTAAAAATAAATAAATAAATAAACACACACAAGCTTGATGGATAAATGTGTCTTCAATGAAGCCAGATCTTATTTTATTATTTTACACTTGTAACCTTTTTTTTTTCTTTAGAACAAGCCATGATGCAATTTCCAACAGCATAAACGTAAATGATGTAAACCGTACTCACCAAAGGACCGGATCTTCCTGTCAAACCTGCAGGCCCAGAAGGACCTCTCATTGTTAGCTGTGGATCAGACAGAAACAGACTATACATTTCCAGTCACCAAGTTTTGAAACACTAAAACAGATTCACACCATTAAAAGGGAAATACTGTAAAGCCTATTGTTTCTAACACAAAAGGTTGGGGTAATGCATTTTTGCAGTGGTAGTTCAAATGAACATCACAAAGACCTTTAATTTTACAGTTTACTAAAGCACAATAAGCTTTATACTGTACATGTTTTGTTGCAAGGTATAAAAATGTGGATTTTTTTTGTTTATTTTGGTTTATTATTACATTTTCAGTTTAGTTTAGTCTCAAGACCTTGTGAAATTGGTCATAACACCAAAAGGGCATTGCAAATAGATAATTACATAACATTTAAAAAAATATATAAACAAAGAACGAAGTTAGCAGTCAGCCCCTTTGAAGGATGGTAATTTACACTTTACTTTGTTTACCACTCTAGTCTTGTTGGCCACATTGTGGAACAGCTAAAAAGTTTTTTTGGGCATATATATATAGTCTAACTACTTAATCACAAGCATTTTCTACCCAACGGTGTTTGTTCCAGTGCCTATAAACACAGATACCAGTAAATAAAGTAATACTTTCATGCAAATGTCACCTTTTTATTTTCTACTTGGTTAATCTTTTGCATGACAGTTTTGGTATTGAAAGGTGATAAAAGCTCAGAAATGGCTACACACCGTTTTTGGCAGCTTCGTAGTATTCTAAATATGTAAACATTTGGAATTTGTGCAGCTCTTGAAGAGTTCCATGTGCTGACAATGGATCACAATAAAACCAAAAGCACCAGAATTCTACTTTTTCCAGCCGTCCTCACAGATGTGAGAAACCCCGAGAGGGTGTGAACATCTGCTGCAGCTCTGCAGGCACTCCAGCTCGAATCAAGTTCATATTGTGCCATTTAGGCAATTTACAAGAAGCCTCATGGGGCTCATTAACAGTGACTTCTCTATCATCATTTACTTGAAACTGTGAAGATTTTTCCAAAAATTGTTTCTATAAGAATAGGCACAGAGTATTATGGTGGTCCTAGAAAACTAAAACCAACATGTTGTGCTTTAATAGTATCTGTTCAGAGTTAAATTGCAGCTGGAGTACAATGAAATCATAAAATAGTAATTAAGGGTGAAAATAATCATCAGCACTTACTCTAGCTTGAGACAGGATGGCTTGAGCCTGCGCTTCTTGGGCTGATACCACAGGTCCCTTATGTGCCTCACCGCCAGCACGGAACTGTCAACCAAAAACATATTTATATAAATATATATATAAAGCACAATTAAAAATTAATTTGCTTTGCTTTTATAGACCAAGACATCTAACGGTCACCCCTGGTGAGTGTTGTCAAATTTTCCTTGTGATCGGACCAACTCGTAAACCTCCCCCATCCTTCCTAAACCAAAGTGCATACATCCTCTCACACAAATATGTGTCAAACTCTCCATCACTGGTTCCACTCCATTGAACTGGCTGACATTTACAAGGTAAGTGATTTGTAGCCCAAAGAAAATAAAAGGTTGCAATCCTTGGCCTACTGTTGATGCAATGTGGTACAATTTACTAACTGAAGTGAGTTTATGGGCTAACTCCTGTGATGTAGATTGTGCAGAAAAACTAGCTAAAGTGGAAAGTAGCAGGACTTACTGGGAGCATCAGAATGGTACCTGGAGGCCCAGGGACTCCGTCTGTGCCAGGAATACCAGGACGCCCCGGAGGACCCTGTGAAAAGAAAGGAAGAATAAGCTATCTCAAAGAACAAATCGTTAATTTCTCATTTTGAACATGAGACAACTAGAGTACAATCAAAACAGATAAAATCATAATGCTAATGTTACTCAAAAGTACACAAAGACAATAAAAAAATGTACTTCTAATCATCGTTATGATTTTGGAAGAAACGCTGATAAAGTTGCCAAAAATATTACTATGTGTATGTGCTAATACATTTCAACAGTTCAGAATTATATATATATATATATATATATATATATATATATATATATATATATATATATATATATATATATATATATATATATATATATATATATATATATATATATATATATATATATATATATATATATATATATATATATATATATATATATATATATATATATATATATATATATATATATATATATATATATATATATATATATATATATATATATATATATATATATATATATATATATATATATATATATATATATATATATATATATATATATATATATATTATATATATATATATATATATATATATATATATATATATATATATATATATATATATATATATATATATATATATATATATATATATATATATATATATATATATATATATATATATATATATATATATATATATATATATATATATATATATATATATATATATATATATATATATATATATATATATATATATATATATATATATACATATATATATACATATATATATACATATATATACATCTATACATATATATATATATACATATATACATATATATATACATATATATATATACAGGTAGTCCCCGACTTACGAGCGCTCTGACCTACGAGCGTCCGGACTTACGAGCTGGCGAAAGAGAAGTAAATTTGTAAAAAATACAGCACTTTTTTGTGTTTTTAGATGAAAGTGTGTTAGCTAACCGTTTGGAAACACGTTTCCGACCATGTTTATGAACTAATATGAACGTTTTTGATGAAAAACGAGTGTTCGTAGTAGCGCTAGCATAAATGTTCCAACTTACGAGCGAAAATCCGGACTTACGAGAACACGTGCTTCGTGTTCCAACTTACGAATTTTCGTGTTACGAGCAACTCGCAGGAACGGAACTCGCTCGTAAGTCGGGGACTACCTGTATATATATATATATATATATATATATATATATATATATATATATATATATATATATATATATATATATATATATATATATATATATACATACAGGTGGTCCCCGACTTACGAGCGAGTTCCGTTACTACGAGTATCTCGTAAGATGAAAATCTCGTACGTCGGAACACGAAACACGTGTTCTCGTAAGTCCGGATTTTCGGTCGTAAGTCGGAAAATTTATGCTAGCGCTACTACGAACACTCGTTTTTCATCACAAATGTTCATACTAGTTCATGAACATGCTCAGAAACTTGTTTCCAAACGGTTAGCTAACACACTTTCATCTAAAAACACATAAAAGTGCTGTATTTTTTGTATGTTCTTTACAAATTTACTGCTCGTTCGCCAGCTCGTAAGTCCGGAACCTCGTATGTAAGAGCGCTCGTAAATAGGGACTACCTGTATGTATATATATATANATATACATATATATATATATATATATACACATCTTTTTATATATCTTTTTTTTAGATGACAAATTGATTTTGACAATTCTATAAATTTATTTTGGGTCACCAAAACTAAATAATAGCTTCAGCAGCAACAGATGAGAGAACAAAGAACAAAGAGCAAGAGCAGTTTGTTTCTAGAAAACCTTCTACAACGATGTTTCAAAATAAAACTTAATTTTGCTATAGTCTGCATAAATACTCATTAAGTGTTAGTGGATAAATTGCCTCTCTAACTACAACTAAACACAGCTCAGGGCTAGCCCAAGGCATAGGCAAACTAAGTGTCTGCTTAGGGCCCTGGGGCCACTAGGGGTCCCCCTAAGTGGAATAGATGAGCTTGATGTGGCCCAAAATGAAAATGAATTTGAAACCCTTGCTAGATGATATATACATATAGGATAATGTAAACAGGGCTGTCAGATATGCAATGAGTTTATGATAGGTGGTGAATGATCTGATCATCTGATTGTTAGTTGCAGTAATCCACATTATTAGCAGAAATAGGGGGCCCCAAACCAAATTTTGCTTAGGGCCCCATGGAGGCTTGGGCCGGCCCTGACACAACTCAACAGACAAAACATTTACAACAAAAACAAATGAGTTGTATTTATGGTAGCTGCCAAATATGTTGTCTGCATTAAAAAAAAAGACTTCAATTTAAACACTGAATCTGAATAAATTCCTTTATAAAAATAAAAAATAAAAACTATTCCAAGGTCTGTGGCAACACATATGGCATGAAGCCATCAATAACTACAGTTCCTATGATGTCCACTTGAGCCTTTTTCTAATTCTACAAATGTTCTTTATGCTTTTTGATGACAGAATGAAACTAAAATGTTTCGCACTTTTGATAAAAAAAAGCCATCCTAAATTAGATCAAGCCTAGGAGTGCTGACTATTTCCTGGAAAAACAGTATTTTCTTAGCACTCTTGTCATGTGCAACAATCTCCTACTGACTGAAATTGATGCCATGTGTTTCCATTTACCTATTCCCTGCAGTGGTGATTTTTTTTTTAACTCCATTTATCATGGTGATCATGAGCATAGCGGCATCTAGTGTTAATGAAGAATACACATCTGGAACAGTGGTGCTCAACTCCAAAGAATCGACGCTGTGTTCATGAGACAAACGAGCCGATCCGCCATTGAGCACCAAGACGAAACTGTGCAACAAAAAACCCACAAGACTACAAAAGCCTTGGCACTTAAATACTCCTGGCAGACTTGAGCGACAGTCTCACACAGAAAAAAAAAAACGGGGAGGGAGAAAACCCTTAATAAAATCTTTTTGAACACTTTGATTCTCTGAAACAATGATTTTTATTTTTATTTTTATTGATGAAGGAGGCCCATTGGGGCAAATTTTGGTTTGAAAAGGAGGCTCACTTCCAAAAAGAGAATAGATTTATATATATGTCATAAAATAAAATTAAAAACACCAAGATAAAAAAAATTAAAAAAGCAAAATAACAAAAAAACAGTTTAAAAACCTGAAGAGCAGGGGCATTTTTTTAATGGTATGCCACACAATGAATCAAGTAAGTGACATGTAGCCAACTGTGCAGAGAAAAGAAAGAGACATTCACGGCTCCTGCAAAATTTACAGAGTTGTCACTGAACTTTTCATCAATCCCAAAGCAGCGCAGCACTGTTTCTTTAAACTGGTCTTTGCTGGTGTATTGACAGTTTGCAGGCGTCTCCTGTCTCTGCACTACTCGTATTTCTTACCTACATCTTCAAAATTAAGATGAGCTGAGCTCTCTCATTAATTATATTACATTGATACAGTTTTTGGTTGCAATACATATACCGTATTTTTCGGACTATAAGTCGCACCGGATTACAAGGCACAATATCAATGAACGGGTCTGTTTTCATACTTACGGCACATCGGATTATAAGATGCATTAAGTGAAACAAAACAGTCAGATAAGTCAAACTTTATTCATCTCATTGACAATAACCACATAAAATTAGTTTGAGGTCAGTAAACACAATCAGAATGAATACATAAGGTGCACCTGATTATAAGGCTCACTGTCAATTTTTCAGAAAATTAAAGTATTTTAAGTGCGTCTTATAGTCCGAAAAATATGGTATACTACAAGTTGGTATATACCAGATAAATACTTGGCATGTACATGGTACAAACCTGGTATGTATCAAGTAAGTACCAGGCAAGTACCCATTATAACTACCCAGTTTTTCATAATGGTGAGCTAATAGATGGTGTTTCTACCTGGTTTGTACAGGGTAAACATAAGTTTGGGTAAACTAATTTAAATTGATAGTTGCCAGTGTATTTTACTGTTCTGTTAGAACCTTTTCCACATCTGGAATAGGTTGTAAAATAAGGTTAAGTGTTCACTCACCCTCTCACCCGGATCTCCTGGGGGACCTGAGGATCCGTGCAATCCTGGGTTACCAGGAACACCCTAAAACCAGACACAAATACACCAAACATATGATCCCAAAGCACTGCTTAGCAGCATTTCCACCACAGTCAGCCTACCCAGTGCTTTACAGGCAAACATTATTGAAAATGATTTAGAGCTCATCACAGCACAGAAACAGCACTGGTGAAAGTTACTTATGATATTCTCATGGCCTCTGACAATGGACAGGTGTCTACACTGGTCCTGTTAGACCTCACAGCTGCATTTCATACAGTTGATCACAATGTTTTATTACACGCCTAAGCCTGAAAGTCTATGTTCACAATTCAATTCAGTTTATTCATATATTTCCTAATCACAACAGAAGTCATCTCAAGGCACTGAACAGAAACATTCATATACTGTATATATAAAAGTAAGTTAACACAATTTATCTGAGGAGCCAGCAGACTGATTTGAGTTTTAATATATTAGCAAAACAACTCATAACTAGCTAAACTAAAGGTCAATGCTTGAT
>JBBPBX010012306.1:41972-54290 GCA_038048925.1 Garcialebias charrua | reverse complement strand
AGTAATGTAATATAGTAGTTAGTAGAGTACAAAAACTGTTTTGGGGTAAACTAAGTTAGTAGTATTTCTTATGAATGGCAGGGAACGGTCTTCCATGAGGAATCAGAGGAATGACCAGGAAATTGCAGTGGTACTTCAAGTTGGGATATATGTTAAAATTATTTTGTAATTTCATTTAAAAATTAACTTACTATCAAAGTAAATATCCATCCATCCATCCATCCATTTTCTTCCGCTTATCCGGGGTCGGGTCGCGGGGGTAGCAGCCTAAGTAGGGAGGCCCAGACTTCCCTCTCCCCAGCCACTTGGAGCAGCTCCTCTGGGGGAATCCCAAGGCGTTCCCAGGCCAGCCGAGAAACATAGTCCCTCCAGCGTATCCTGGGTCTTCCTCTGGGTCTCCTCCCGGTGGGACATGCCCGGAACACCTCACCAGGGAGGCGTCCAGGAGGCATCCTAACCAGATGCCCGAGCCACCTCAACTGGCTCCTCTCGATGTGGAGAAGCAGCGGCTCTACTCCGAGTCCCTCCCGGATGACTGAGCTTCTCACCCTATCTCTAAGGGAGAGTCCAGCCACCCTGCGGAGAAAACTCATTTCAGCCGCTTGTATCCGAGATCTCGTTCTTTCGGTCAACCCAAAGCTCATGACCATAGATGAGGGTGGGAACGTAGATCGATCGGTAAATTGAGAGCTTTGCCTTTTGACTCAGCTCTCTCTTCACCACGACAGACCGGTACAGCGCCCGCTTCACTGCGGACGCTGCACCTATCCGCCTATCGATCTCACGCTCCAGTTTTCCCTCATTCGTGAACAAGATCCCGAGATACTTGAACTCCTCCACTTGGGTAAGGACCTCCTCCCCGACCCGGAGAGGGCACGCTACCCTTTTCCAAAGTAAATATTAAAATTGAAATATTGAACAATTTTAAATAGGTACTTAGAAAGCAACTGCATTGTCTGCCAAAATGTACAGCATATTCCTGTTTGGTAATGTGAAATTAGTGTATTCAAGTTACCTCCTGTAATTATTTTTTTAAATTATGTATTTATTTAGTTATTTATTTTTGTATGTGTGTATTTGTATGTTGTCTAGGCTGAGGATGTTCAGAAGAAACCCCCGCCCCAGAGGCTCAAGCCAAAGACCCATGATGAGAATGGCGACTTTTAGAGTTGGTCTCCTCTTACAACCAGGCATGGTGACTTTTCATCCTCAGAAAGGTTTGTAATGTTTGGTGGAAAACATTTAGAAGTCATTGATGTGAAGACCACATGAAAGGTTAATTCTCCCAGTAATATCATGTTTTACAGCCGAGGCAATGAGAAAGATGAGGGTGCCTCTGTCCTTCACTGCGGAGGAATTCTGTGAAGCCTTACGACGCGAATTTCCAATGATTGGAACGACTGATTTCAGTTTGGCCAGGGTTGACGGACAAAGGAGAATTCACGTCCTACGTGTCTCTCCAATGACACCATCTCTGATCAAGTCGAGCAATGAGCTGAACAGATCAGCGTTATATATTCTCCCAAAGGTAATGTTGTCAGGCTCCCTTAAAGGGATCGACTATTCATTATAACATTAGACTTTATTTGATTCACATGTATTTAAAGGGTAATCTGAATGTTAATCTTGGGCAATATCTGACAATTTAAATTAAACCAGAGACCTAATGTTGTAAAAACATTTGTATCCTTTCAATAGTAATGGTTGTCATACTCCGTATTTTTTATGCCTTAGTTTACACAGTGTTGTAGTGTTTTCCCTGTGTTCTATGCTCAGCTGCCCCGCCTACACACACCTGCTTCCCCTTGTGTTTCTCCCAGGTGTTCGTTGTTTGTAATCTTGAACTAATCTAGGTCTTGTACTCCTGACAGGAAAATCTTGGAAATCAGGGAGGTAATCAGCTGGAAGAGCACAGGGTAACGACGTGGTTAAGTTGCAGCCACTATGTGCCATATATGTTAATTAGCTAAAAGTTATAGTGATTTTAACCTGGTTACCACAACAGCACGTATGTCAAGGACAGAAAGCCAGATGTGGCAGTGGAAGCATTGAAAGCAATTTTAAGATAAAAAGTAATGAACAACAATAAATAAAAAATCACAAAGAAAAAATATGAAACGATTATTGAAATTAATGGTCGACTATGTCAATAACCGATTATTCGTCTACTAATCGTGTCAGTCGTAGTTGCGAATTAGTTTTCATGTTAAAATAAACGGGAATGCTATCCATGCACAGTTGACTTTGGTAAATAATCAATATTGATGTACTACTACTACTATTAGTACTTCAAATGTGCTAGCTTAATTTATATTGTAGAAATTTATGAAATTTGCAACAAAGTTAAAAGAGCATATTTTAGATTGTATACATATGTATGTATGTATAATTTACACTGTTGACATTTAAAGAGGGAAACACATTGTAATCCTTACAAGATTGTTCATTGTCTTCTTAGGACAACCAGGTTCTCAACGAGGAACAATGTGACCTGAACCCTACAGCCAGTCACCAGCCAGGTCACTTTGATGAATCCATCAGTGACAATGAGTAAGTGTCAGAGATATGATTATAAGGTGAACAATTAGGGATGCAAACTATTAATCAACTTACGCTTAATTGTTGAATAATTGTTTATTTCGTTAAAATTTCTTCCTTTCGATTATTTGTAAACATACATTTAAATATTGTGTTAGTGTACTTTGCTCGTCAATTGGAGAAGATGCTACAAAATAAACACGTCAGAAAACAAACCCAACAGAGGAGTGTATAAAAAAAATAGTCATTAGCAATATTAGCCAGTATTTTTCAAATCACTTTAGTAAATGTTTAATGTTAGCATTTAGCCAACATCAAATTCTGGTTTCCCTTATAAAAATCAACAATAGAAAATGACTGCTGCCGGTCCGCAGAAACACAGTTAGATACGCCCCACTCCCCCGATTTAAATGCAGTATGTAAAATAATCAGCTTCTTATGATTACATCAAGATGAATAATGAATGAATGAATTTGTTGAATAATCCTCTTTCTCTCACTGGATCTGTGTCAAATCCTAAAAAATAAGCACAGCTCACATCCTGAGTAAAGTTTAGGCTAGGTTTAGGGTAAAATCGGTAAATGAAAATTATGGTCATAATTTTTTTTTTATTGATTTATTGACTATCGCGACAGGCGTAGTAGACTGGTAAATAGAGAGCTTCTTCGCCTCTGGCTTCACCACAGCAGACCGGTGCAGGACCCGCATCACTGCAGATGCAGCACCAAGCCGCCTGTTGATCTCCCGCTCCATTCTTCCCTCATTTGTGAACAAAACCCAGACATATTTCAGCCATCTTTAAGCACAACACGTAATTATGTTCTCATTAGAACTGTTGCTGAAGGATCTGGGGCCTCATGTACAAAGACTTGCGTGGACTTCTTACTGAAAAGTGACGTACGGTCAAATCCAGAAAACGGCGTACGCACACAAAAATCCAGATGTATCAAACTGTGCGTACGCCGGAATCCACGCACATTCCTTTTGTACATCACAATCAACGTGGAATTGAGCGCACATGAGAGTGGCCGACTCCACTTTTGACACGCCTCCATATAAATATGCAAATTCATTTAAATATGCCCTGCACGAGAGGAATGTCGTCATTGCTCTATTGCAAATCATGTCGAAACGTGGAAAAAAGAGGAACTTCACGGACTGTGGACTGGAGACACTTCTGAGTGAGGTAGAGAGGCACGGAAAAAGGTTTTGTTTGGCACGCGTAGGCAAGCACTTTTAAACGAGAAGTTGACCACGCAATAACAACATGCCTAGATAGGTCACTGGGTAGCGCGTTCGCCTTCCGTCCCAAACCTCATGAGTTCAATTTCCACATGATACAACATTTTTTTTAATTTTTATATTCATTCCAGATTTAAAGAACACAAGAAAACTATTTAGAAAAAACAACAAGAAATGCAACAATACATGAAATGAAAGGAAGCAGAGGATTTCTTGTGTTTTTTTAAACAAAATAGTTTTCTTGTGTTCTTTAAATCTGGAATGAATAAAAAAAAAGAAAACGTTGTTTTCATTTAAATATACCCTGCAACAGAGGAACGTCGTCTTGTCCCATCATGCATCACGTTCTTCAACTGCTAAAACAGCTAAAAATGAACAAAAAACAAGAATTTAAGCTGTGCAAAACTATTCAGTCTTTCTGTTTTTTATATTTCTTGCAGGTTATATTCTAATTGCGTCCATGTGGATGTAATAATTGTTAATCATGTGTGTTTGGTGTGAACAATGATGATTTTCACATCATGAACAGTTTCTCAGAATAACCTCTAAGTGTCGCCAATGGAACCAAAACCACAGAAACGTGCGTACGCCAACCTTGGAGCTGGCTTGGGGCTGCGCACATTTCCACGTTCAGTTCTGTTTTGATACATACGGAGTTTTGCGTGGAAAATGGCGTACGCAAGGTTTTTGTGCGTACGCACCGTTTATACATGAGGCCATGTCTGGTCACATGATATGGAGGGCACTCCATCAATGTGAGAGCTTGGCACAAATGCAGATATTATGCGTTTCCTTACATTGTTTTTCCTGCTATGTACTTATTTTTATAGATTTGCTGATGGACTGAACACCTTTGGTCTCCTTGACCTTGTTCGAAGACACGCCAGTGTTTTCAGGGAAGTATTCACTTCCTTGCCAAGACCACTGATGGCAGAAGACCTGAAGAAACTCTTTGTGCCAGAACAAGCAACACCTGGAAGCAACCAATGGCATGTTGAAAAGAGAATTGAAGGATTCTGGAAAGATTTCCTGGTTGAAGTGCAAGGTAGTTTTAAAGGATTCATACAAAATTCAACGTGTAATATTCCTACAAACTCAATAACCATTTCTTTTGTTGAATTTACAGAAGGGGAACAGCGAATAACACTCGAGAAGATTTTGGTTTTTGCATCGGGCGCAGAAAAAATACCACTTCTTGGCTTCTCTACACAGCCAGTCCTAGCTTTCAACCATGACCAGGGCAGATTGTTTCCTGAGGCAAACACCTGCCTGGTTACTCTAAAGCTTCCTGTCCACAACACTTATAAAGACTTTACCAAGTTCATGGTGGAAGGGATCATTCAGTCTCACACTTTTGGAGTTGCCTAGTTTGTTTTATATAGATGTGCTGGGAGTGTTAAAAGGATCGGCGATTATGAGACACTAGTTTTGTTTTTTTTGTTTTTTTGGTATACATTCATTTTAACTGTAAAATGACTGTAAAAATACTGTAGGCTCTTTAGTTTTTATAATTTTTAAACTAAAAGTAAAGTGAGAAAATACACGGACGGGACCATTGGATTTACACGCAAACGTAAGGTGTAAATTAGGATGTTTGCACTACTTCTCATATTTGCACTAATGTTTGTATTACATCACTGCCTATAGTCTGTTTACATTCAATGTTTACATTTATTACTACTGCTTATACTACATTTACACTACTTTTATAACTACACCACTGCTGATGCATATACAGTATTCTCTGACCAGCCTTATTTAAGGATGCCCAATGTGCCTTACTGCATATGCCACTTTTGCCTCTATACCAACATCAACTACTACCTCATACATATACTGTGTACTGTACAGTAACTCATATGCTGCTTTTCCACTTTGCAAATGTCAATGCTAGAACCTTTAGTCTATTTTATAGTTATACTTTTTTATACTAGTATGCAAGAACTCAAGACAGTATTATGTTCATTAAATGTTTAGTGTTTTAGTTTTTAGTTTTAGAGTTGGTGAAAATCTTCATACTTTTATACCACTATGCAAAAACTCAGGACTCAGTGTTACAGTTTTACTGCATATGCCACTTTTGCCTCTATACCAACATCAACTACTACCTCATACATATACTGTGTACTGTACAGTAACTCATATGCTGCTTTTCCACTTTGCAAATGTCAATGCTAGAACCTTTAGTCTATTTAATAGTTATACTTTTTTATACTAGTATGCAAGAACTCAAGACAGTATTATGTTCATTAAATGTTTAGTGTTTTAGTTTTTAGTTTTAGAGTTGGTGAAAATCTTCATACTTTTATACCACTATGCAAAAACTCAGGACTCAGTGTTACAGTTTTACTATTTTAGGCTTATGTCTATTATATGTTTAAGTGTTTTACAGTTTGACTATATGTTTATAAATATATATAAATTTATATATATATATTTATATATGTATATGTTATTATTACTTTGCATATATAACTATGTGACGTTACATTTTTTAACTGTTGAATAAAAACATTTTGAAGATTCTTTGAATTATCTTTATTACTTTACATATAAGGCGTTGGTCAGAAATAGGAGGCGATTATTTGTGACACTAGTTTTTTTTTTTGTATACATTTATTTAAACTGTAAAAAGACTAAAAATACTGTAGGCTCTTTAGTTTTTATAATTTTTAAACTAAAAGTAAAGTGGGAAAATACACGGACGGCCATTGTATTTACACGCAAACATAAGGTGTAAATTATGATGTGACTATATGTTTATATATATAAATATATGTATGTATGTATGTATATTATTACTTTACATATCTATGTGATGTTACATTTTTTCACATTACAATAGTATAAACACATTTTACACTTATATTACTTTACATATAAGCCGTTGGTCAGAAATAGTAAACAGAAACAGGTTAAACACTTATTAGATTTATTAATAACTTCATTAAACAGTAAAAGAAACATCGTGATAAAATATAAACAGAAATGTAGTTTCTCCGTCTGTTTACATCTCTGTTAAAGTGCTTTAGCCCTGGACCTTGGAATCACCCCTCTGTTTTGCAGAAACAGGTTAATTAAACACTTATTAGATTTATTAATAACTTCATTAAACAGTAAAAGAAACATCGTGATAAAATATAAGCAGAAATGTAGTTTCTCCGTCTGTTTACATCTCTGTTAAAGTGCTTTAGCCCTGGACCTTGGAATCACCCCTCTGTTTTGCTGAAGTGGTTTAGCCCTGGACCTGACAGCCAATGAGAAGAGACGCGAAAATAGTGAAGTCAGGAAGTGAAGTTACCCAAGAGGGACATAAACAAAAGAATTTGCGCCTAAAAGAAGGCGCAAACAACGCGTTCTTTTACACGTTCTTTTACACGTTGATAACGCGTCAAATGCGTGTGAAATTTCGAGGCGTCAATGACACGTAATTAACGCGTCTTTGACGCGTTGTTTACACGTTGTTTACACGTTGTTTACACGTCGTTTACGCGTCATTTTTCGAGGCGAATTTGACGCGTAATTGACGTGTAAACAACACGTTGTTAACGCGTTGTTTACACGTCATTAACGTGTCGATGTAACATGTAATTTTCACGTGAAAATGACCCAGCTGGCCTTCCATACATGTGCCCTCTCTACACCCCCCTCCAACCCCACCATAGCCTCCAAACGCCCGGCCACCTGCTCTGGGATTAGAGAGCATGCGGATTACACGCGTCACAATGAAGGTACACAAACACAAATATGCTCCCAGCCAACAAAGGACACACTCACAGCAGACAACCTCGCCGTTAATCTCTTTACAATAAATATTTTTAAAAGTTCAGGACAGAATGACTTTAAACAGAGCTACAATATGAAAGATAAAACCAGTGCTTTCACTGAGGGTGCAAAGTCTGAGTTTGTTTTTGGAGTGGCTCCATTTGTACACATATTAAAGGAGAGCTCATCTCTTGGCTGTTTTATGCAGTTTTATGTCATTTTTGAGTGTGTGTGTGTGTGTGTGTGTGTGTGTGTGTTGTGTGGTCCTTGTTTATGCTACGTTGTAAGGCCCAGTTTTCTGAGTTTTACCAAATTGTGAGGCCCAACTGGTTCTTATGGGGCCCAAAGCCCGGGCCCCATAAGAAGAAGTCCCGTTGGTGGGTTAGGGGTTAGGTTTAGGACTAAGGTGTGAATTGAGGATGTGTTAAGGTTAGGTTTAGGTATGCATTGGTAATGGTTAGGTTTAGGGTAAAGGTCAGGGTTAGGCTATAGAAATGAATGAAAAATGAATGGAAGTCAATGCAATGGCCCCACAAAGATAGTAAAACAAACCTGTGTGTGTGTGTGTGTGTGTGTGTGTGTGCGTGTGTGTGTTTGAGAGCTGCCAAGGGAAGTACTTTGCCATTCAAGTTGTGACCCACAACAGACCTGCTGTCCTACTTCCCAACCACAAAAACGCAATGACGTCAAGGAGTCATCAACAAGCCGTGGCTGCAGCATCAACAAACACAAAAACACATCGCCTCGAACAGTTTGTGTGATATGTGTAGGCCACACACAACTAAATTACAAATAGAAGTCTTCTTTTGAATATTTTGAAATGACCTAAAAAAAACATGTAAATCTTCACAAATCTTAGATATGTTCTGTTATAATAATGAAATTGAATGATTTTAACAAAAACCCTGAATTTCCCCTGGTACACCACTAGGGGGCGAAAACCTCCACATTTACTGCACAACATACAATAATAAAGAGGGAAAAACGTTTTCGGCTTGACAATTTTTTTACAGTTATAGCTCATTTTTGTGTTTGTTTTTGGTGCAATTTAACAATTTTCTCTACATTAAGAAAGGTTTCAGCTCACAATTAAAGTGTAAAAGCAATAATGTACGAAAGAAACAAGACAACACATGAAAAAGAAACAAAAAAATTTAACAGCTCCGTTATTGTTTTGGTTTCTAGGACACAGGATGATAATGGGCACCTGCAAAATAGGCTTTGACATCTTCATATTTCAAAAGCTCCATATGTCCACAGGGATTCACAATTAACACATTTTTACATTTGTTTAAAAAAAATCATCTGGAGGATGTTTGTAAAAGTCTCTCTATTAACCAGTTTGCCTGAGGACAAGAGGTGCAAATGTAGCAAAGCAATTCCAGTTCTTAAAAATAATCCAAACTAAGGGACCTCAACTAAAATAAACTATTATATGACGTGTTTTCAAAAGAGTGACATCATTAAATATTAGTAGCATCAGGTTTGGAAATGTTTGTCTTCTGACAAGCTATGCAAGCAAAAGATCAAAAATAAATATTTTAAACAACAAAAAGAAAATAATTACAAATTTAAACTTTCATAAATCTGATCAAATTGCATTTATGTATATGGGGAGTTTTAGCAACATAAATAATAATATAACTTGTATAGTGTAAATTGAAAATATAAATATAAATTAAAGCTGCAAGCAGCATTGAGGCCCTCGCAGCTTAGCGCCGCTCCGGCCTTATTGTGGCAACCGCGGGAGCTCCAACTCGTCTGCTCGGTCGCACCTCAAACTCTGTTGTGTCCATCCAGCACCCGTTTGCCAAGAACAGTTAGCGAATAACAACAATATATATGTGTTTAGAAGTGCTGACAGATGACACAGTAAATGTGGAACAGATCAGATGATCTAGCAATGAGATGTAACAGTTTGAAAAATAATGTAGTGGGCGCACTGGAGTCATCTGTTAAACCACAGTATCAATATGTGTTGAAGTGCTCACTGATGATGTACAATAAATCTGGTTCAGATCGGATGATGTTTCACTGAGATATGACTATAGAAATAATGTAGGGGGCGCATTTGAGTCAAATTTTAGCCCACCATATCAATGTGTCTAAAAGGGCTCACTGATGATGCACAATAAATCTGGTTCAGATCGGATGATGTCTCACTAAGATATAATAGTTTAAATGATCTAGGGGGCGCTCTGGAGTCATATGTTAAACCACAATATCAATGTGTCCACAAGGTCTCACTGATGATGCACAATAAATCTGGTTCAGATCGGATGATGTATCACTGAGATATAACAGTTTGAATAATCTAGGGGGCGCTCTGGAGTCATATGTTAAACCACAATATCAATGTGTCCACAAGGTCTCACTGATGATGCACAATAAATCTGGTTCAGATCGGATGATGTATCACTGAGATATAACAGTTTGGTGACGGCTTTACGTCTTACTTCTCCACGTCGCCACGCCCACATGCTCCACCCAAAACGATCAGTGCTGGAAAGCTTGTTACACCAACATGTCTTCTGTCACTGGACACAATGTCACACTGATTAGGTAACAGGGGTCCGATATGGACCTTTCAACGTAAAACTTTACACTTCCTGTTGTCAGGGGGTGTGGCTTAAGTGATGTCATGATTTGACCATTCAGTATTGCAGGGGACCGGATGTGCGTCAATCACTGAAGGTTTGATGTATTAGACAGTTTTCGTGTAGGAGCTG
This sequence comes from Garcialebias charrua, assembly GCA_038048925.1. Classification (NCBI taxonomy): domain Eukaryota; kingdom Metazoa; phylum Chordata; class Actinopteri; order Cyprinodontiformes; family Rivulidae; genus Garcialebias; species Garcialebias charrua. The sequence continues at coordinate 44,016 of JBBPBX010012306.1, read as the reverse complement.
TAAACGTTTCATTTTTCATGGCAAGATGTCCAACTTTGATGTCTGGCCCCGCCCTTTTAACATATATGAAAACGCGAGATTATGATAAACTTTTACTCCGCCATGTCTTAAGTACATATTAAGCAAGTTTGAAGTCAATCGCTCAAAATCCCTAGGAGGAATTTGTTCAAATGCGGAGGTTGTAAACTGCCAAAAAGGAGTGAAAATTTGGTCATCGTTCCAAAATGGCCGCCTTACCATTTATCGTACAACGTTGGTGCCAGAGGGTTTTCTGTGCATCTTGGTGAGTTGGACCATCCATCCATCCAACCATCTTCTTCCGCTTATCCGGGGTCGGGTCGCGGGGGTAGCAGCCTAAGTAGGGAGGCCCAGACTTCCCTCTCCCCAGCCACTTGGAGCAGCTCCTCCGGGGGAATCCCAAGGCGTTCCCAGGCCAGCCGAGAAACATAGTCCCTCCAGCGCGTCCTGGGTCTTCCTCTGGGTCTCCTCCCGGTGGGACATGCCCGGAACACCTCACCAGGGAGGCGTCCAGGAGGCATCCTAACCAGATGCCCGAGCCACCTCAACTGGCTCCTCTCGATGTGGAGAAGCAGCGGCTCTACTCCGAGTCCCTCCCGGATGACTGAGCTTCTCACCCTATCTCTAAGGGAGAGTCCAGCCACCCTGCGGAGAAAACTCATTTCAGCCGCTTGTATCCGAGATCTTGTTCTTTCGGTCATAACCCAAAGCTCATGACCATAGATGAGGGTGGGAACGTAGATCGATCGGTAAATTGAGAGCTTTGCCTTTTGACTCAGCTCTCTCTTCACCACGACAGACCGGTACAGCGCCCGCTTCACTGCGGACGCTGCACCTATCCGCCTATCGATCTCACGCTCCAGTTTTCCCTCATTCGTGAACAAGATCCCGAGATACTTAAACTCCTCCACTTGGGGCAGGACCTCCTCCCCGACCCGGAGAGGGCATGCTACCCTTTTCCGGCTCAAGACCATGGCCTCGGATTTGGAGGAACTGATCCTCATCCCGGCCGCATCACACTCGGCTGCAAACCGCTCCAGTGAAAGTTGTAAATCACGAACTGATGAAGCCAGTAGGACCACATCATCTGCAAAAAACAGAGAAGCGATTCTAAGGTCACCAAAACGGATCCTCTCAACACCTTGGCTGCGCCTAGAAATTCTGTCCATAAAAGTTATGAACAGAATCGGTGACAAAGGGCAACCTTGGCGGAGTCCAACTCTCACCGGAAACGAGCCTGACTTACTGCCGGCAATGCGGACCAAGCTCTGACACCGGTCGTACAGGGACCTAACAGCCCTTATCAAAGGGCCTGGTACCCCATACTCCCGGAGTACCCCCCACAGAACCCCCCGAGGGACGCGGTCGAATGCCTTCTCCAAGTCCACAAAGCACATGTAAACTGGTTGGGCAAACTCCCACGCACCCTCCAGGACCCTGCTGAGGGTGTAGAGCTGGTCCAGTGTTCCACGACCAGGACGAAAACCACACTGCTCCTCCTGAATCCGAGGTTCGACTATCCGACGGACCCTCCTCTCCAGAACCCCTGAATAGACCTTACCAGGGAGGCTTAAGAGTGTGATCCCCCTATAGTTGGAACACACCCTACGGTCCCCCTTTTTGAATAGGGGAACCACCACCCCAGTCTGCCAATCCAAGGGAACTGCCCCCGATGTCCACGCGATATTGCAGAGTCGCGTAAGCCAACACAACCCTACAACATCCAGAGCCCTAAGGAACTCCGGGCGAATCTCATCCACCCCCGGAGCCTTGCCACCGCAGAGCTTTTTAACCACCTCGGCGACCTCAGCACCAGAGATCGGAGAACCCGACCCAAAGTCCCCAGGCTCTGCTTCCTCAGTGGAAGACGTGCCAGTAGGATTGAGGAGGTCTTCGAAGTATTCCGCCCACCGACTCACAACATCCCGAGTTGAGGTCAGTAGCACGCCACCTCCACCATAAATGGTGTTGGTCTCGTACCTCTTTCCCCCCCTGAGACGCCGGATGGTGGACCAGAATCGCCTCG
>JBBPBX010012306.1:11644-32258 GCA_038048925.1 Garcialebias charrua | reverse complement strand
ATCTGTTAACAGAACCACACTGCTAACAGAACCACACTGCTAACAGAACCAAACTGCTAACAGAACCACACTGCTAACAGAACCACACTGCTAACAGAACCACACTGCTAACAGAACCACACTGCTAACAGAACCACACTGCTAACAGAACCACACTGCTAACAGAACCACACTGCTAACAGAACCACACTGCTAACAGAACCACACTGCTAACAGAACCACACTGCTAACAGAACCACACTGCTAACAGAACCACACTGCTAACAGAACCACACTGCTAACAGAACCACACTGCTAACAGAACCAAACTGCTTAACAGAACCACACTGCTAACAGAACCACACTGCTAACATAACCAATCTGTTAACAGAACCACACTGCTAACAGAACCACACTGCTAACATAACCACACTCTAACATAACCAATCTGTTAACATAACCACACTGCTAACAGGACCACACTGTTAACAGAACCACACTGTTAACAGAACCACACTGTTAACAGAAACACACTGCTAACATAACCAATCTGTTAACAGAACCACACTGTTAACAGAACCACACTGCTAACAGAACCACACTGCTAACAGTAACAATGTTTGTACAACGTTATTTTTATTTTAGTAATTTTCATTGTTGTATATTGTGGACTTGCAATCCGTCCAGGGTGTACCCTGCCACTCGCACAGTGATTGCTGGACATGGGCACCGGCAACACGCGTGACCCAAAAATGGAAGAATTGGGTAAAATATAATGGATGGATGGATGTTGTATATTGTTGTCTGTACTGTGATGTCTGTCTAAAACAGGTCTCCTTTAAAAACTAGTCCTCATGACTCAGTGAGACTAACCTGTATAAATAAAGGTTGCACACTGTACAGAAAAAGTGTCTTGTGGTGTCTCAACACCTGTTAACAGAACAGTAACGTTTTGTGGGTTTGAATGTTTTTGTTTTCATGTTTTTCTCTTAATAGATATGCCACGGCTCATACAACATCACAGAATCACCAGTTTATGAATTCCTCCATATGCACAACAGAAACTATAATTCATTCAATGCAGATTGAACTTCAGACACTTCTATTACTAAAAGCCTTTCATTTTTTATATCCCAGTGAGCTTTTCTTTTCTTGTTTGCTTGTCAGAGGCTGTGATGAATAGAATCCTGACAGGATGGTAACCAAACTAGCTGAAACTGCATTCTATCAGGCTGGAGGAGTTTTTGTTGCATCTGGAGACGATAAATTCTCCCGACTGCAGCTCCTTCTACAGATTTTCAACAGGTATTAGATCAAGGCTCAGTGAGTCCTAATTGTTTTTAGAGTCGTTATCATGTCGGAGGATCCATGACCTGTGACTGAGACAAAGCTTTTGGACAACGGGCAGCACGTTTAGCTCCAAAATGCCTTGATAGTCTTGAGATTGATTTGTATCCCAGATGCAGCAAAAGAACAAAATAATGTGTGCAGCATAGAATGAAGTTTTTTGTTTTAATTGTACACGTGAAAACAGGCTGATTTTAAAAACTGGGTTTCTCTTGTATGGAAATGCTCAAAATTGAACAAAACTGCAGTATACATATTTATTATTTTCTTGCAACTTTTTATCGCTAAATAGTCTCCATGAATTGCTGCCCAGAGAGATATCACGTCTGAGGCTGTTTCTATGACCTGGTTCCAAACATGGTAAGCATGAGGCCATAAGAAGAGGTGGAAAGTAGTGACAACCATTTACTGTAATCTGTATGAATGTTGCATTATTTTTACTTTTTAAATTAATTCAAATGTACGGAAGCGTATTACTGACACCTGGAGAAATTTTTTTGGGGGGGCTTATGTAGTAATAACGTGATACGTATCAAGTAATTATGTGATACGTATCAAGTAATTACGTGATACGTATCAAGTAATTACGTGATACGTATCAAGTAATTACGTGATACGTATCACGTTATTACTTGATACGTATCACGTAATTACTTGATAATATCACGTAATAACGTGATACGTATCACGTAATTACTTGATACGTATCACATTATTACTACATAAGCCCCCCCCAAAAAATATCTCCAGGTGTCAGCAATACGCTTCCGTAAAAAGGTGTAAGCAATCAATATTTTAACTTGACTTGAGTAAATTTAGCTACTGAGTAAAATATGCACTTGTCTTGGAATACAGGATTTATTTATTTAAGGGATTTCAGAAAAAATACTTTAAATAAGCTTGTACAAAACTTGTAAGTTCTGTCTTGGTCAACACAAATCAAACCACATCTCTGAAACTGCTCCTGCTGGTTTGAGGTATTAAAATGCAGCAAAGCCAGAAATATGAAAATGTGTTTCATTATTTTGACCATATATTACCTAATCCCTGATTTAATGTGATTGGTCATGTATAGTTATGATATTTTTATTTGTTGTTGGAGCCGCCTTGTCACTTGTTCACAGCTGGAGGGATGGCCTCCTGCTGTAACTAAGTAACTCGCTCAAAATACATTTTCTAATGACTTACCGTATTTTCCGGCCTATAAGTCACAGTTTTTTTAAACTAATTTTCATGTCCTGCGACTTATGGGGCAAAGCGACACATTCATGGATTTTTTCCCATATTTTTAGAAAAAAAATTGGCTCAGATATGACCGTTTTTAATTTTAGCAAAAAAATGGTGCAGTACCACTTTCGGCCGCTAGGGGTGCAGTACCACTTTTTTCCGCTAGGGTCCACCGACCGTTCCCACCTCATGTGTCCGACCGAAGACGCCTCAGGTCGAATTCACTCTGTCGCAGCCCGGCCTCCTGCTCTTGGAGCTCTGACTCTTCCAGAGAGTCCACCGACCGTTTCCAGCTCATGTGTCCGACGGCAGCCTCCTCTGGTCGGACTCACTCTGTCGCAGCCCGGCCTCCTGCTCTGGAGGTATGAACTACTAAACCACAGGACAGATTTTGTTGAAACTTACAGAAAGTAATTACTGGGTGGACATTTACAAACTGTTAGCTTGGAGATGTTTAGAGCTAAAATTCGATGTTTTAGCAATGTAGATGTGTAGCGGTTAGCTTGTAGCTCTGTGTTTTTAACGGGTACTATTTTGCAAAATAGCTCATGAACAACTGGACAGATTTTGTTGAAACTTACAGAAAGTAATTACTGGGTGGACATTTACAAAGTGTTAGCTGTATGAGATTTTTGAGCTAAAATTCGATTTATTTATAATTTATTTTCGCAGCGCGCACGACCGTTTGGAAGACATCAAAGCAAAACAATTTAAATCCAGCAGATTTGACCATTACGTGAATTTATTAAGGAACAGTTAACTCAGGAACACTTGTGCTATAATGTCAGCTAAGAAATATATATTTTTAAGTATTTATCTTGCTAAATTTTAAAGAAATGAAGCCGTCCCACCCGCGCGCGTGCACATAGCGAAACTACTTTTTTTAATCCAGCTGATTTGACCATTTTGTGAATTTATTAATTTATTGAAAATTAATAATTTTGTGAATTTATTAATTTATTGAAAATTTTATTAATTTAATTATTAATTTATTAAATTTATTAATTTAATTAATTAATTTATTAATTAATTTATTAATTTATTAATTTATTAATTTATTAATTTATTGAAAAGTTCACCTCAGACACATCTTTGCTATAATTTTCAGCAAACAAATAATTGTTTGTACCGTGTTAATCTTGTAAAGTCCTTCCGTGCTCGCTCGCTCCTGTGGCTGCCATATGCAGCAGGGCGGTGACGCGTAACATAGGCGACGCGTCAGCGGTGACGCATAAAAGATGCGACGTATACGAAGGTGCAACACGTTTATGGATTTTTCCACTTTATTGGACATAATTGGACAAAGCGACTTATCGGGCGGTGCGACTTTTCGGCAGGAAAATACGGTACTTCTCATTGAGTAGATTTGTCTGCAAGTAAACTTGAGTAAATTAACTGAGTAGTTGTCTTTTACTTGGGTATGTTATTTGAATACGCTTGTCATTCTGTTTCAAATTCTCAGCATCCAAATTGCTGGACTCCTGCCGTGGATCGGCTGCCACCATGTTCCCAAACACTCCCCCAAGATCCCGGGGAGAGTGGTGGCAGCAAAGCCATGATGCGGAGATGATGGTGGGGTTTGGTTATGGAGAGCAGGAAGGGCCATGCGGACCTCATTGCCACAACAGTGATCTGGACAAGCTGCATCCTGATGCACATGGAGCCAGTGAAGCAGCATGGAACGTGTTGAAGGGAGCAGAAGAGCATCTCAAGGGTGCAGAAAATGAAGGAAAAACCTATTTGTCGAGGAGCAGCATCATGATTGCCTTCAAACTGAAGGAGATTTTCTAAATAGGTTGTGTGTAGGTCATGGAAAGTGTAGCAGAGGTTCTCCAAGCTGAGAGGGGAAGCTAAGCTTCAACACCAAACACTTGGTTAGTGATGTCATTTAAGGAGCCCAGCTGTACTCAGACATGTCAGAAGTACTCTTCTTGGTACATTTTTTAATTGATTAAATTGTACTTTTGTTTTTTTATTGCACCCATAGTTCTTGAGTACCTGATCTGCATTTTGTGCATTTTAAGTTCTGATGTGATCTTTCCGAGGCATTATCCTCCTGGTTGGTCATCCTCTCAGTTGCTCTTTGTGGTTAGTTTTGCCTTGTTGTCATCCGATGTGCACTCATAGCACTTTGAGATCTGTTGTGAATGTAAAGTGTGTTATGAATAAAAGTTATTATTATTATTATTATTACATAATTGCAATACATTTATGTCATGCATTACACCAAGTTTAGCCTATTTAAGTCAAAGTCAAAAGTCAAAGTCAACTTTATTGTCGGAACTGCAATATGTACAGGACATACACAGGATTGAAATTGCGTTTCTCTCAGTCCCTCGGTGCAACAGTAACCATTTAAACACTAAAACGCTGAAACATTTAATAAACATAAGCATAAAATAGTAAGATAGTAAGATATTTTACTAAAGCTTGTCTGGTTGAAGCAACCCAAAAGGACTGATTCATTATTCAAAGACTATTTCCAGTGTGATTGTCCGTCTTTTTGTGCCTGTGGTTCGTGGCTCCAAACACCTTTTCCTTTAGGCGTTTCTAAATCGACCCTCCACCATCATCTGTATTCCTTTGAGGTTGTTGTACAAAGTGGAAAAAATAGAAATAAATCTGCCAGTAAACAATGTCTCCAAAGAAGAGTGTCAACATGAATATCTTCTGCTCCAAGCAGTCGTATGGATGTTTCAATTCCACCATGTGCGCCTGAGGGGAATTCTCTAAAGCTAGCACTTTCTTTCTTCTGCTCCTCTTTGGGGATTGCTGCTCCCCCCATCCCTTCATGACGGCTCCTGTCATCTCAGCCATGATGGCTAGGAGCCTTTCCTCTGCTGCGTCCTCCCTTGGCTTCTGTCACCAGCCGCTGTCTGAGAGTCTCAGCAGAGCCTGGAACGCCCCGCGGCCCCCGGTGGCTCTGCGGTGCACTGTGCCAAATGTGAGGTAATTAAGACGCGGAAAACTCCTCCGCTCAGTCGTGAGGACGCATGAAAAGCTCATATCTGTCAGGAGCTGCAGCGTGTGGATGATTCTGCTTCATTTCAAAGAGCTTTGAGGGTGCACCAGTTACCGTGCTCACAGTACTGTATTTTCCGGACTATAGGTCGCAGTTTTTTGCCTAATTTTCATGCCCTGTGACCTATAGAGAGGTGAGACCTGTTTATGGATTTTTTCCCCATATTTTTAGACCAACTTTTGGCTCAGATATGACCGTTTTTCGTTTTGGCAAAAAAATGGTGCAGTACCACTTTTGTCCGCTAGGGGACACCGACCGGTCCCAGCTCATGTGTCCGAAGGCAGCCTCCTCTAGTCGGACTGACTCTGTCGCTGCCCGGCCTCCTGCTCTGGAGGTATGACTTCTGTTAGCTCAGTGTTTGTTAGCAACACAAGTCAAGAACCACACATGGGCGTAGCCAGGGGGGGTTCGCCCGGTTCGAACGAACCGCCCACTTTGCCTATGAAGTCCCGTCTACAACTCCCGCGAGACTGTGAGGGGAAGACAACGTTCACTCTGTCCTGGCTTGGAAGGCAACACGGTGGATTCAAACGGTAAAATTACATTGTGGTTTTTGATTCAACTGTTCATTTGTGTATTTTAAGTAGTACTGTTTGATGTTAGAGAGATTAGAAGTGGGTCACGTTTTTATAAGATATGGATAATGCTAAAACATGCTAAAGCTAAGCTAAGTAGCAACGATTTTCGCCACGTTTTTTTTCCTTGTTTTTGGCTATTTCCGCCATGTTGGGAACAGTAATTTATCTGAAATTAGTACCAGTACGGCCCCATTCTATCCCTAAAGCTAAGTTTACAGTGATAGGACAGATAGTTACTCACAGGAAGCCTGAAACTGAGCGTCCATGTTTTTCTAAACAAAAGCTACAGGCCTCAGGCCTAGTTTGGACAGGATACAAACAATAACTTAGCAGTGTTGAATATACTGTAATATAGCCTATTTGGTGAAAAATAAATGTTTGGATAAATTTTCAAAAGAACAAACATTCAGAAAAACTGTTTTTGTACGTAAGATAGAAACCCAAAATGTCTTAGCAGATCTTACTAAATTGTTTACTACATACTTAATATTATGTTAAACTGTTTTTCAGGTTTCTGTGCTGGGTACCAACATGGGTAGGTGCAAGCAGAAGGACAGAGAGGAAAAGAGCAGCGCTTCAATGTACAACTTTGTTTCAAAGAAACAGAGTTCCAGGTAAAATAAATAAATAAAACAGATCTTCTTGTAAAATAGATTTTGTCAATAATATGTCTTAGAATGATTTCAGGAACAAATGTTTTCTTATTTAGAATGTATTTCTGTAAATTCTTTTAGCTAAATATTAAATCTTTTGATATGATTATTTAAATGCTAAAAGTGTCTAAAAAATATTCTAAAATCTCTTATTCACGTGTCATATCTTAGATGAAGACCGTGCAAGTTTGGTGTGTACCAGTGCTTCGAATGATGAAGATGGCTGCCCCTGAAGTAAGTTATTTTGAAGTTAAGCACCTGAGAAGCCCATTTTAGAAATTGAATGTTACAACATTACTATACAGAACATTTTGTTTTAATAATTGTTCTGCTAGGTACGGCAGAGTGCCTGGGTCACAGAGGCCGAACACCCCTGCAGGTTCCATTAAAGAGTGTGACCGAGACCTTTACCCCAACTTGCACGTCCTACTTCAACTGGCCTACACACTGCCTGTGACCTGCGAATGTGAGCGCAGTGCCCTTCGTCGCTTGAACAGCTACATGCGGGCATCAATGACGAAGGAGCGTCTCTCACTGGCACTACTTCACATTCACTACAGCAAACACATTGACCTTGAGAGCGTTGTTGATGTGTTTGCAAACAAACACTCGAGGAGGATGGAGCTGGACTCACTTGTCTATCCAGAGACATAAGATGTTGGACAGAACTGTCTTATGCAATGTAAATAAAGGTTTTGCAAAACTACATTTGTCTTGAGAAATTTTAATGTTACTCTAGGGGTCTGCAACCTTTTCGATACAAAGAGCCATTTCTGCTCCTTTATTCACTAAATTAAACGTGTCCGGAGCCACAACACCTGCTGCAACTGGGATTCTCAACTGGTGGCCCACGGACCACTTTAAGTTTGTTAGAGGACATTTTTCTGGCCAGCAGGAATGATTTATAAAACTAAAAATGTCTAATGATTTTTTAACATTTACTGATATTTTTACATTTTAAGATAAAATAAAAGACAAGATTCTTGTAAAGAAGGAAAAATTAATATAGTTTTGCCCAGTTTCTAAAAACTAAAACAAACAATGCAGGCCTATGTGATTTTTTTTTTTTTACTAGAAAAATTAAGTATCCTACTTAAAAGAAATAAAGCATAAAGTGAAAGTATGTTAACTCCTTGTAATGTAGGAAAACTGCTAAAACTAACCCTTCCAGTTATAAGAACCAATAAAATTCAGTTTTGGTCAAAGCTTGAAAGAGCTGCTGCAGAGGGACCCTGAGCTGCAGGTTGCAGACCCCTGGTCAATTGTTTTTGTGTACATGTGAATTGTATTGTTGTATTTTTCAATTTATTAATTTCATTCATAAAAAAACAATGTCTAACCACAAAGCAAAGTAAAAAGATTATTTATTTTTGCAATTGAAGTTATATTATTTGTTGTGGGGTTAGTTTGCATTTATGTTAAGGAGTGGTACTGTGCCTTTAAGAGGATGACGTCATTCGTTCTTCTTCGGTGGTATTTTTTTTCTGTGTATGTTCGGGTGGGACTCGGAGTACCGTGTCTCTGGGATGAGTTCTGAATAGAAGACTGGACACACATCCCCTCTCAGTGTGTTGCTCTTTCTCCACTAACAAAAACCACCTATTTGGTAAGATTTACCTCACACAGCATTGTTTTAACTAGCTAGCTAATTAGCTTGTTTACACGTTTGAAGTAACGTGTACCACCGCCAATGAACCAATCAGAGGTCCATTTTTTCTTCAAACGAACCGCCCCTCATAAAATCCTGGCTACGCCACTGCCACAGGACAGATTTTTATGAAACTTACAGAAAGTAATCACTGTATGGACATTTACAACTGACTAGCTTCATGAGATGTTTGAGATTTTTTAAAAATTCGATGTTTTATAGACGTAAACATGTCGCGTTAGCCTCGTTTTATTTCTGTGTATATTTGAACAAATAGCTCATAAACCACTCGGCGGATTTTCTTTCAGTTTACAGAAAGTAATTATTTGGTATTCATTTACAAACTGGGACCTGTATGAGACATTTGAGATAAAATTTGATTAATTTATAATTTATTTTCGCAGTGCACGCGACCGTTTGGAAGACTTCAAAGCGAAACAATTTAAATCCAGCTGTATTGACCATTTCGTGAATTTATCAAGGAACGGTTAAGCTCAGGAACCCTTGTGCTATAAAGTCAGCTATAATTTTTTAGCAAACAAATAATTGTTTTTACCATGTTAATCTTGTAAAGTCCTTCTGTGCTCGCTCGCTCCTGTGGCCGCCATTTTCAGCAGGGCAAATGAGGCGCTGACGGGTCGCATAGTGGTGACGCATAATAGATGCGACCTAAATAAAGGTGCAACATGTTTATGGATTTTTCCAATTTATTCCCAATAATTGGACAAAGCGATCTATATAACGGAGCAACTTTTCAGGTGGAAAATACGGTAAGTTCAAGCGACAACTTCTGACCGGGGAGGCAGGAAGGAGCAGTGAACGTCTGCATTCTGACCATGCACTTCATTTCCCACAATGCACTTTGCTCAAGAAAAACAAACAATTGATTTATCCAGTCGTGACGTTTCATTTCATAAATAAGCTGTCCGTTTTTGTAGATACAATTTATTTATCTAAAATTGCAATAACTATCAAAATCAACACACTTTTTTTTTGCTACATGATGATTTTAAATCTGCAGCCTGTCCTGCCCTGATTAAAATACTGAACAGAGCCGCAGATTTTCCCATGATGCAATTTCCTGACAGTGTTTATTTGTCTCTCTGTTAGCAAAACGTCTCATAAATCATGGGATGGGTTTTTAATTAAACTCTGATAGCGATCCCTGGGTGTGCTTTTAATATAACTAACTGACTTTGGGATTCAACCTGATCCAAGATGGCTGCCACAGCTAATCAAGCCTGGAGATATGCAGTTAAAATTAATTTTGGTAGTAGCTGAGAGTCGTCCCCAACTCATTATCCAAGTTCTACACATGGAGCTATGTGCTTAAACCTTTGGCCTTAACTGTTGGAAGAACGCTGTTTGTCTGTTCGTAAAATATCTTATAAACCACTGGTCAGAGTTTAATGAAACTCTCAAAAGGTTATTATTGGATGTATATCCACAACTGTTTAACTTTTGTTATCTGAATAAAGATGGCTGCCAGAACTTCAGAGAAGTCAAAAGTGACATTAGCTCAGAGGACTTTGTCAGTCTCAACTTATGTTTCAACTAAAACCTCTTTATTCAAAATGTTGGCTTGCAAGGGAAATACTTTTATTTCATACAAGTACTCAGACTAAAAGTAAATCAGACCTGTTCCTTTCATTCATGGTTGAAAGATGAAACGTTTCAACAAAAAGAATCCGTCCAGAGGAGCTGATTTAACTTTTTTTTTTAACCTGGATGATTGAGCAGCGTCAGGATGTTCTGATGTAAAGTAAATGTTTTTCTATGATAACAATATAAGAAACTTAGGTTGTTGTGTTAAATGCAGCCTTTTCCTTACCTCCTCTTGAAATACGAACTGTCTGTACCTCCTCTTGAAATACGAACTGTACATAACTCACAGTTTGCAAACGCAATATCTTTGTCATCCACTTTAAAATATCTCCACACGACAGACATCGCTGCCTCCCTTCAAGCTGCCGCGTTCCGCGTCTTTTTTACGACAGTCACTGCTTTACGGCAGGCGCGGCTGCAAAAATATTGTGCACGTTTTGTTTCGAGACAATTTGACTCTGTAACACAACATACAGTTAATATAATATTCCCGTTTGTGTTTAGAATAAATCGCTGCCTCCACTTAAAGCTAATGCTGCGTTCCACTTCTTTTTTACGACAGTCACGCTTTACGGCAGGCGCTGTTGCTAAAATATTGTGCACGTTCTTTTTCGAGACAATTTGACTCTGTAACACAACATACAGTTAATATAATATTCCCGTTTGTGTTTAGAATAAATATACACATATATATCCGACCACTTAAAGCTAATATGCTGCGTTCCACTTCTTTTTTACGACAGTCACGCTTTACGGCAGGCGCTGTTGCTAAAATATTGTGCACGTTCTTTTTCGAGACAATTTGACTCTGTAACACAACATACAGTTAATATAATATTCCCGTTTGTGTTTAGAATAAATATACACATATATATCCGACCACTTAAGCTAATATGCTGCGTTCCACTTCTTTTTTACGACAGTCACGCTTTACGGCAGGCGCTGTTGCTAAAATATTGTGCACGTTCTTTTTCGAGACAATTTGACTCTGTAACACAACATACAGTTAATATAATATTCCCGTTTGTGTTTAGAATAAATATACACATATATATCCGATCCCTGATCGGTGTGTAACGCCCGAGTCGAGTCGAGTCTGAAATCACGTGATCGGGACCCGGTTTTCGATCACGTGATCGGATCGGGACATCCCTAAATATATATATATATATATATATATATATATATATATATATATATATATATATATATATATATACATATAAACTACTACTTACTACTTATACTACTATTCCTACTTTGCAGTTTTTCACTGATCACAGGTCTTTAGGGTACGGATCCGATAAACAAGTGACTACTGTAAAATGAAAAGTAAATAAAATAAATTATGTTAAAAAAAAAGAAACAAAATCAGCTACATTGTAAAGTGATGTAAAATACTAAAAACAGAAACATGTCTGCGCTGGTTTTTGCAATGAACTTAACAGTTTTTTTTAATCCAGAGGTTCCCAATCCTGGTCCTTGAGGAACACCATCCTGCATGGGATGGATTTGGATTTTTTCTACCTGGATTATTGAGCATGCATCAGGGTACCATCCTGCATGTTTTAGTTGTTTCCCTGCTTTGACACACCTGATTTGAATGAGTGTGTGATTAACAGGCTTCAGCAGAACTTGATGAAGTAATTAAATCACAAAATCAGGTGTTTTGGAGCAAGAAAAATACTAACACTGAGGGTGTTCCTCAAGGATCAGGGTTGGGAACTAATGTTTTCTGGAAACTGGCACAGTCTCTACTCCATTCAACAAAGCTTCTCTCTGTTAAATTCATTATCATAAAAATACTACGTACAGTATAAGACTGTCTGGCTGGGGGGAGGGCAGCGCTAGTCCAAAAATTAGTTCTGCAATTTCTAAAGCGTTTTTAAGTTATTTAGGTCCGCAATTTCAAAAGCGCTTATTAAGTTATTTAGGTCCGCAATTTCAAAAGCGCTTATGTCTTAGGAAAACTAGCGGAAGCTAATTTTAAAGCGCAAGTTCAATTCAACACTTGGTAGCCAGCAATAAGTTATGCAATATTTGCACTACACTGCCAACTAGCGGTGCATGAACTGTTATACACCTTCATCCTACCTATAACCGCGAATCGCTGGGGATGTCATTTCCTAAAATAGACCTTTCGCTCATGGTCTAAAAATTAAAAAGTTGTTGAATGTGTTGAGGATTGCTATTTCGGCTGCTTCTTTGTCTTTTTCTTTTGTTTATTGTAGATTTTTCATTAAAAATGCATCGATAAAGTAATTTTAAAACTGTTTACTGGAAAACTGAAGCGCTGCAATGCATTATGGGCACATGACGAAAGCAAAGCACGGAGTACAGGAAACATTAACCATTGCCTTCCTGCTACGTAAGCAGACACAGCAGCATTGTGGGAAATGTCTGTAAAATCAGAACCATGACTGAAAGCAACAGGAAGAATGGACATATACCTTCTCTCAATGATTGCTGTTAGTTGGGAGAGGAGCTGTAGAATGGATCACGTGCATTGTGATTCATAACAGTTAAACTTTCCACTGTTCAAGACAATGAATACTGATAGATAATTAGTTATTAGCAGTACTGCATTTTAAATAGAAAAAGCGCAAATCCGCTTATGAATTATAAAAATTAGTTAATCTGCTAAAGTGCAAACAAATTGTTTAGGTCCGCAATTAGTGGATTTGCGCTTCAGCGGGCTGGTGCCCACCACTGGTTAAAGTGGGTGAATGCAAACAATTTTGGGACCCTTTAATTATTTGTACGCGTTTCGACACACCCGCTGCTTGGTTTGAATTTGGTACTATTTGTACGTATCACGTCCAACATAAGGTTCTAGATTTGAACGTTGTGTAATTGAATATGTTTTGAAAGCAGAGAAACCTAAAACTTTTCATTTTACTTCACATTACATTGTGAACACGTGTTGTCCCCACTGTATCGAACAGACACGTAGTAGGTGGTAGAAAACCTGAGAAGTTGGTTTATTTAGTTTTGTTTCACTGGACACAACATCTTGTTAAAATAAATTACAGCCTCTGTTAGACTCAGCGATCACCAGAGTTACTACTGCTTCTCTAAACATCTCTGCAGCTTTTGTGCAGCTCCGTTTAAAGTGAGAAACGCCGTCGTGTTTGCTGCTGGTTTTAAAGAGGAGAGAATTACGCCAAAAACACGATGGAGTTCCTGATTGGAAGCTGAACTCTGAAAACTTTGAATAGTGATGGAGCGATAGCTGGAGTTAAGTGTTGGTAGACAGATGACAGAATGTGTAATTTAAGAGTTCTTCAAAAACAATGTAACAGATTAGTATGGTGAGGTTTTAAAGGTTACAGGTTTCTAATCATTTGACTTCAGAAGCCTAAAACTTTGAAAATACCAACATTTGTGTCACAAGTGTAGATGCGGCCCGACAAGAGGAGTTTCACTTAAACCCAAAACTAAACTATGCTGTAATGAAAAAGCAAAGGCTGGTGTGGCAGGCTGGCAGCAAATGCTATAAACTAGAAAAATACACAAAGAACGCAGAAGAGACAAAAACAAACATGTACGATGCATAACGCTCCACTGAGGAGTGACTGAAGGCTGAGCAACTGTACGGACTGAGGCTGGATGAAAGGAGACGATACACCTGGCGTGAGGATGACAAGCGGGGACAGGTGAGAGTGGGCGGGGCTAAGAAACAGAGCTGACTGAAGGAATATGAACTGATGACATAACACGGTGGGGGAAGGCAATGAACAATATGTAACAATCTTGTAACAATATGCAAAAACAAAAAAAGTTATTTGTTCTGTGGAGTCTTTAAAGTTCAGTAAAGTTTTCTAAACACGACTTTAAAAAAAAAAAGCTTAAGCCTTTTAAATCTAAACTTGTTTGATGTTTTTGTTTAAGATGTTTACTTTCATTGATAAAAAGCAGATTTTCATCAACTTATTTAACAGCAGTTTTCTTTTTTGTTAAGGATATTAGGGGCCGGATGGAGGATATCCAAGAGCCACTATTGAAGGTTCACTGAAAAACACCTAAAATCAACACGTCTGTTTTTAAACACTTCACAAACCATCGAACGCCGATCACTGGGTGCACATCTACAAAAGAAATGATCGGTCGACACATAAACGTCCATAAATTAGTCCGTTTTTATAGATACCGAGCTAAAATTGGATGCGGTAGTAGCTGAGAGTCATTCACAACATATAGCTTGACCGTGACTGCTCAGGATTTTCTATAAAACTGTGTTTAACTGTATTTTCAAGGTTTGATCAAAACGGCTACAGCTTAGTCATGAACTTTGACAATGATTGTACTATAGTTGAAACCAGCAACGTTTTACAGCAACTACAAAACGATCAGAAACTCAAGTCTACAATCTGTAATAAACTCCTTCTTACTTTTAGGTTATCTTCCTCCTTGTGTGGCTAAATCCTGAGGCATGTTCATGTGTTGATAAACATCTTTAGTCAGTGCAAGGAAGCGATGACTAACCTACTCTCCAGCTGACTTGGCCTCTGATCAAAGTGGGTTCATGGAGTTCAGATGTCAGCAGTTTCTTAAAGAGGAAGCAGCAACAAGTCCTGCACAGAAACGAACATGCTCCAGCACGGAAACACAAAATGAAAGCAACGCTTTCTGCTGTGGCACGAACAAAAGTGCAGTTTTTACATTTGTTTTCTCCATGAAGTCTGATAAAAGGGTGCTTCATCCCTCGGCGTTGTCTTACAGACACGAGGGACGGGACACATGAGGCGGGACGAGCGTGCCGGAGCAAGTCTTCAGCTAATACTTCTCTGTTTACACAGCCATTTATCAGAACAGCAGCTCTGCAGAGAGGAGCTGAAATCAAAACAATCTACATGGAGCCCTTTAGCCCAATAAAACCTGTTCATCAGAAGAAACTATGCTACAACTTACGTTGAAAAGTAACATGTATTTTTTTTATTACGTTCATTATTTTTCTGAATGACCATGTTTTTTCTTTTTTTTAATAAAACATTTGAAGTAAAGTAGTTTCTGCACCGTTAACTTTGTAACAAAATGTAAAAGATGCTCCTTTAATTTGTTAGCGATGATTCAGTTTCTGCACTTTAGAGTTCCTGTTCAGTTTAGTAATCTACCGGTAAGTACCTCTGCACACGTTGCGCTAGTTTAGCTGTTCATATAACAAACCTTTCGGCTCATTAGTGCAAAGACATTTAGTTTTTGTAACTTTTATACTTTTTCAAACATTTAACTTTATTTGCAAACTTCTTCTCCAGAGGAATACATTGTTGTTGTTTTTCTAGCTGCTAGCCTTATGCTCTTTTTAACTTTTACCTAAGCTTTTGATAATTTTAGCTTCTAATTAGCATTTTGCTACTTTGAACAAAATGTATATACAGTACGAGGTTCATCTCTGTATCCACGTAGCTAGCCTTTATTTTTAACCGCCAGGTAAACTAGTTTCTCTATTAGCTAGCCTAATGCTACTTTTAACTTTTAATAGCCTTTTGATTATTTTAGCTTCTAGCTAGCCTTTTGATACTTTTATCAAGACTTTTGCAACTTAATCTTTTAGCTAGCCATATGCTACTTTAAGCACAAATTTTTCTGCTTTATCTACTAGCTAGCCTCATGCTACTTTTAGTATTACCTATAGCCTTTTGATAATTTTAGCTTTCCAGCTAGTATTTTCATACTTTTAGCAACCCTGTTGATACTTTAATTTTTAGCTAGCCTTTTGCTACTTTAACTGCCAATTTGCTACTCTGTTCTCTGGTTAGCTTTATGCTACATTTACCTTTTAGCTAGTCATTAGTTTACCTATTAGCTAGATAACCAGAAAAAACAATCAAACGAGTTCATGTACTGTAAAACGTTTGGCCACAAAATAATTTAAGGAACCTCGGCCGCATACTGAGAATCCAAAACTTCTCCTCCTCCACCATATTACTCAGCACTGGCTCCCCTCAGGGCTGTGTGCTGAGCCCTCTCCTGTTCACTCTTCTCACATATGACTGTGCAGCCAGCTACCCATCCAGGCTGTCATATTGTAAAGTTTGCAGTTGATACAGCGGTGGTGGGATGCATGGTAAATGGTAAATGGAGCTTATTTATATAGCGCTTTCTAGCCCCCTGTGAGGAGCCCCAAAGTGCTTTACAATACCAACCATCCACCCATTCATACACGCATTCATACACCGGTAGCGGCAGACTGCCATGCAAGGCGCCTTTCCAGTCCTACCGGGAGCAACTCGGGGTTAAGTGTCTTGCCCAGGGACACAACAACACATGGTGTGGGGAACTGGGATTCGAACCTCCAACCTTCCGATCGGGGGACGACTGCCATTACCACTACGCCACGGCCGCCCCACATCACAAACAATGATGAGTCCAGTTACAAGCAAGAGGTGGAACACCTGGAGAGAGGGTGCAGGAAGAATAACTTTCACATCAATAACCGTGTTTCCATCAAGGTTTCTAGCTGCGCATTTTGAAGTATCGCAGCAGAAAAGCTTAATGGAAACGGCAAAATCCGTATTTACTTTCTCAAGTTCGCCAAAAAGTTTATACGCTCGCTTGAGGTGGTTTTTGGGATGTTCGAAAATGAGCAGATGCGCACAGCGACAGATGGAAACACATTTGCCGACTCGTGCTGCCGAAGCGAACATTCACGTCACGTGACTGATCAGCTGTTTCCGCTCCGGACAACATGTAACATCGCTAAAACTAGTTTGTATGACAGAATAAATACAACTCGACCGATAGCAACACGTACCTGAAATATTCTCTCCTTTTTGACGAGATGTGTGGCCAGGTTCTGTTTTCAACTGCTACTTCCTGTTTACTGTAGACATGCGCAGTGCTGACGTCTGACGTAATGACGCTGACGTCTGACGTAATGACGCTGTGCGTGGCTTGGTAGATGCGCTTCAAGCCAGCAGATGGAAACACTTCTGCTTCGCATTAATTTGTATTTACATATTTGCGAGATTTCAAAAATTAGCTCAAAAATCGAAATGAAAATGGATGGAAACACGGCTAATGTGAAGAAGACAAAGGAGATGATTGTGGACTTCAGAAGGAAAAAACGCACCCACACCCCACTGAACATAAGAGGATCTGCGGTGGAAGTGGTCTCCAGCTACCAGTACTTGGGTGTACACATGAATAACAACCTCAGCTGGAGCAACAACACCACCAGTCTAATCAAGAAAGCTCATCAGAGACTCTATTTCCTCAGGCGAGCTGGACTGGGAAACTCAGTCCTCACCTCCTTCTACAGGTGTGCACAGCTGCAGAAAGGAAAGCTCTGCAGAGAGTGGTGAAGGCTGCACAGAAGTCTGCTGGAGTCGGTCTCCCCACCATCACAGACATTTACACCTCCAGATGCAGGAAGAGAGCCAAAGGTGGGCACAGACCGCTAGAGAGCGCTAAAGCGCTAATCCGCTTACAGCGGACCTAAACTTTTTGTCAGCGTTTTTGTGGTTTGACTAACTTTTATAATTCATAAGCGGATTTGTGCTATTTTTATTTAAAATGCAGTACCGCTAATAACTAATTATCTATCAGTAAAAACCAATAAACTTATTTACAAGCTCTTATGCTGGCTCCGTAGCTGCTTGTTTTACCTTTTTCCCCACCGTAAAGAGCAGAGAGGAGGGAGGGTTGGAGGGGGAGGGAGCAGAGCGGAGAACAGACTCGGATCTACCATGTAGGTAAATGATGCCGTTGCCTGGGGATCCCAATCAGCAGGGGCCCCGGCCCCGCCGCGCCCCGGCCAGTCACCTACATCCCTAACATTGATCCTGCTTGTTAATGTACATTTAACATAAAAATAATTATAGTTACGATGAAAACGATCATTAAATACGCAATACAAAAACCGGTCGATTTCTGTATCCCCCTACTAAAAATGGACTATTCCATCTTGACATCTTCCGGGTCAGAGGTGAACTCGGGGGCTAATTCTGTGGCTAGCTGGTTGTGCTGGGTTTCTTGGATAAATCCGCAGAGAACCCCGCTGTTTCAAGCCAAATTAACGCGGCCGGAGGATTTTGTGTGTTTTGTGTCGACCACTCGACGGTGAGTCGTTAGTTTTATGTATTTGGGTTACTTTTATGTATAAATGCGGTGGCGACACACCCGTGTATTTGAGATTTAAAAGTGGTTTTAGGGATTAAAAGATCATTCTCTTTTTTGTTAATTTCGTGGCCGAATAGAATATATGTACGTAAAGTATTAAATAAATCCTTTGATTTTTGTAATTTCATCCTTTTAGGATCATTTTAGTTACTTTTCAGTTGGCAGTGTAGTGCAAATATTGCATAACGCTGCCGGCTACCAATTGTCGAATATAAATAGCGGATTAGATTAGCTTCCCCTAATTTTCATAAGACATTTGTGCTTTTGAAATTGTGGACCTAAAAAAATTAATAAGCGTTTTAGAAATTGTGGAACTAATTTTTTGATCAGCGTTGCCCACCACTGAGAGCCACCTGCATCATGAAGGACCCCACTCATCCAGCACACACTTTTTGTCCTGCTCAGGCAGAAGTCTGTGGAGCATTAAGTGTAGAACCACTAGACTGAGGAACAGCTTCTACCTTGAAGCTGTTTCTCATAAATTTCTTATCAGGATATTCACTGTAATTCCACTTTAATTGGAGATTTGACACTTTATCTGTGCTGCTGATTATCCATGCTGCTGATTTCTTCATAAGCTGCTGTTTTCATACCCATCTGCTCACAACAGACACATGGGAGACCGGGCTTTCAGTGTGGCTGCCCCCCGCCTGTGGAACTCTCTTCCTGACTGTCTGAGAGCCCCACAGTCTGTGGTTGACTTTAAGAGCGGCTTGAAGACCTTTCTTTTCAACCGAGCATACTCTACCTCCTCATGATTCTACTTTTGATCTTAGTTGATACTGTTATTGATTTTACTTGTTTTATTACTTGTTTTATTGACATTTAATTCTGTTGCACCTTGTAGCACTTTGAGATTTTCATTAATGAAAAGTGTGTTATAAATTGAATTCATTATTATTATTATTATTATGTTCAGGCTTCTGTTTTATACACTGTATTATATTATATTATTATTGTTTATATATCCTAGATCCTTGTGTACTGTTTCTTTTTTATAGTTTAGATTATTGCTATTTTTGGGTATAACTGGGACCTTGAGTACACAATTTCATTCCACCTCATGTACCACATGTGATACAAATGACAATAAATTCACCTTGAACCTTGTGGATTTTATTATTTCAATGTACAGTAAATGCAAGAGAATTCAAGCTAAATAAAATGTTCTCCTCTCCTCACTGTTTCAAGGTTTTCCTTTAAAGGGATACTTCCGATCTTTTGAAGATGGTTCTGTGGAAATGCTAAAAACACTTAAATTTTTTGTATAATTCTGAACGAATTGACAAGTTTAATAACTAGTCTAAATTTATTACAAATATTTAAATTACAGCCAAGTGTGCATTGTTTACATAAGATCCTCTGGTTTAAATAAACAGCAGCAGCAGCTAGCTGTAGCCCTTTGAGTGCAGGCTGAGGTACTTCCAGCATGTTTATATAATATTTCTACAACAGTATCCATGGTATGTAAAAACTGTCAACTATGTCAAAACTTATAATTAAGAGTTCACATGAACCCTTAGGACAGTGGTTCCTAACACTGGTCCTTGAGGAACACCATCCTGCGTCTTTTAGTTGTTTCCCTGTTTTGACACACCTGATTTGAATCAACGGGTGATTAACAGGGGTTAATTACTTGATGACATCATTAAATCACTGAATCAGGTGTTTTGGAGCAGGGAAACAACTAAAACATGCAGGATGGTGTTCCTCAAGGACCAGTGTTGGGAATCACTGACTTAGGACATCAGCAACCCACACGGGCCTTGGCCCCTATCAGATTTTCACATCAATCTGATCAGAATTAAACTCCCATTTCTTTGATGTCGTTCAAAAACACTTCTACAACACGCATGGCATTAATTGTTCATAACATTTTAACAGAACCTCACTTTAAACGCTCTGAACTATTGTTGTGCTCTGTTTGTATCTGGTAATCAAAGTTTCCGAGTGTTCCAAGTTGAAAAAAAAAATCAACTGGATTAGTGGCAGTTTGTCTGAATGCATAAAATCCATTGTTTTTAGCTTGTGCTGCAAACATTAGCTAGCACCTAGCGCAACAATTAGCAGACCCTTCTGGTTTTCCAAGCTGCAACCGGAACACAGTTTGACGTCGTCCCCAGATCCGATTGCGACCTCGGCGGTCAATGAAACGCAGCGTATTGCTTTAAGACCAATGACAAGATTCACCACCAGACTGATGTGGTTTGAGACAGCTGCGCTAAACTGGCCTGATAAAAACCCAGTAGGTGGATCCATCAAAGTTTCAAATAACACAAAAGGGAGTTTCGTGCACCGGAGCCTGACAGGCCCGTCTTTGGCTCGCTGAAGCAGGCGCCGCCGAGGTGGTCACAACGAGCATGTTCGTGTGAGCGCTGCAACACAGCTGCTGAGCCACACAGGCGGCCCCTGGGTTCAGAGGAGACGGGGGGGG
>JBBPBX010012305.1:2917-54291 GCA_038048925.1 Garcialebias charrua | reverse complement strand
TGATGATGAATGATGGATGGATGTTTGATGGATGGATGGATGGATGGATGTTTGATGGATGGATGGATAAAGTGTGGACCTCAGTCAGTAAAGAATCCATATGTCTGGGTTCAGGAAGGCAGGATGTTTGATGATGGATGGATGATGTTTGATGGATGGATGGATGGATGGATGGATGTGTGGATGTTTGATGGATGGATGGATGTATGGATGGATAAAGCGTGGACCTCAGTCAGTAAATAATCCATCTGTCTGGGTTCAGTAAGGCAGGATGTTTGATGGATGGATGGATGTTTGATGGATGGATATATGTTTGATGGATGGATGGATGTTTGATGGATGGATGGATGGATGTTTGATGGATGGATGGATGTTTGATAGATGGATGGATGGATAAAGCTTGGACCTCAGTCAGTAAAGAATCCATATGTCTGGGTTTAGGAAGGTAGGATGTTTGATGGATGATGGATGGATGGATGTTTGATGGATGGATGTTTGATGGATGGATGAATGCATGGATGGATGGATAAAGCGTGGACCTCAGTCAGTAAAGAATCCATATGTCTGGGTTCAGGAAGGCAGGATGTTTGATGATGGATGGATGATGTTTGATGGATGGATGGATGGATGGATGTGTGGATGTTTGATGGATGGATGGATGTATGGATGGATAAAGCGTGGACCTCAGTCAGTAAATAATCCATCTGTCTGGGTTCAGTAAGGCAGGATGTTTGATGGATGGATGGATGTTTGATGGATGGATATATGTTTGATGGATGGATGGATGTTTGATGGATGGATGGATGGATGTTTGATGGATGGATGGATGTTTGATAGATGGATGGATGGATAAAGCTTGGACCTCAGTCAGTAAAGAATCCATATGTCTGGGTTTAGGAAGGTAGGATGTTTGATGGATGATGGATGGATGGATGTTTGATGGATGGATGTTTGATGGATGGATGAATGCATGGATGGATGGATAAAGCGTGGACCTCAGTCAGTAAAGAATCCATCTGTCTGTTTTCAGGAAGGCGGGATGTTTGACTCACCAAATACCAAATGACCTCTTGGACTAGCTGAAAACCTGTACATGTAAAAATATGAAAAAGTTAAAAAACAATTCTCAAGTTTATACAATACACTTATACAGTATTCTGTATTATTCAGTATTCAGTATTCCAACAACAGTATTCTTATACCTACATAAAACTGCAGTCAACGTGATGACGTAACGAGGCTGCAACGTGATGACGTGATGACGTAACGACGCAGTTCGTCCGTCTGCTCACTGCTCAGAGGTAAAAAAAAAAAAAAAAGAGCAGAATTAGCAGAAAAATGACGTTGGAAACATTAAAACCCCTCTACCCTATTAACGCATGTTAAATTACAGCGTTAGTCACGCTGTTATTGTGACGTGACACGTTCACGGTAGTGACGCTAACGCGACGTGCGTTTAATTTTGTCTTCGTCGCGTTAAGACTCTAAATAACCACTAAAAACATCCACAAGTGATGCATATATAGTATCGCTGATTTATATAAATGTCTATAAAAGTTTTCAACAGCGTTGAAAGGTTGTCACGCTTCTGAAGTGAAGTTACGTTACATGCTAACGCTAGCCGCAGCTAGTTTGAGCTGCGTCTTTCTTCACGCACTCAAAACTCATGCACAGATACTTCCTAATTTATCTAAATGTTGATAAAGTTTTCTACAGTCTTCACAGTTTGTGACGCTGCGGTTAAAGTCACGTTACTACTGGATTAGGTTAACATTTCCTTGAGATGATGTCATCAAAAGCAACAAAAAAATTTTTTTAATTCTTACCTGAATGAAGTCAATACACTCTGACACTCTGTCCACCTACCGCTGCAAAATTTTATTTAAATCGCTCTCCAAAAATAATCTCCGCTCACCTACATGCACTCAACACACGACGCCATAACTCTGCACGTGTAAGCTCAAGGGGCTTTAACTTTTAAAAACTCGGTCACCTGAGGCCCCGCCCTGAGCCCCCGCCCACTACAGGGTCTCCACATCACGAGAGGAGGGGCGGCGTTGGAGTTTCGCGCGGTCTCCACATCACGAGAGGAGGGGCGTTGCAGTTTGGCGCCATGTGTGTCAGTGAGCCACACACACGGCTGCAATAAATGCAACCGATACACAAAAACATACACACCACACACAAATACCCTGGGAGGTGCGTAGCCAGCCAATTTTATAAATGTAAATAACTTTTTATTAAAACAATTTTAAGTGTTAAAGCACACTCCAACTCATCCAGGCAGCCTATTAGCCACAAGTTACGCTGATATTGATGAGAAAAAACAATGTTTACATATTAATATATTTGGATACAATCTGTGTTTTATCCAGACATTGGCAAAGGCTGGCTAATACCAAATGTCCCGATAATGTCGGTACGTAGTCTGGCGCATAGGCGGGCCAATACGCTTGCACCAACGCACACACACACACACACACACACACAGGTTTGTTTTACTATCTTTGTGGGGCCATTGCATTGACTTCCATTCATTTTTCATTCATTTCTATAGCCTAACCCTGACCTTTACCCTAAACCTAACCATTACCAATGCATACCTAAACCTAACCTTAACACATCCTCAATTCACACCTTAGTCCTAAACCTAACCCCTAACCCACCAACGGGAGTTATTCTTATGGGGCCCGGGCTTTGGGCCCCATAAGAACCAGTTGGGCCTCACAATTTGGTAAAACTCAGAAAACCGGGCCTTACAACATAGCATAAACAAGGACACACACACACACACACACACACACACACACACACACACACACACACACACACAACCGAAGCCCCCAATGACAATATGATTTAATCAACTTTGAAATGAGCAGATAATTTTTAAAGATAAAATGTAATCAGCCTTTTTAACCTGTCATTTCTCCTACAAAATGCACTGCAGATTAAAAAAAAATCTACAAATATGGCCACCAGAAGGTTTTGCCACTCACCACTCAAGAATGTTTTTTATTTGACATAGCTTTCAGACTGTGACTGTTTAAGGCTCAATCTCAATTTCTAGTTGGACATTCTGTCTGCCAGTCTGCAGAGCTGTGCTGTGTGCTCCCTCTCTCCCAAGAAAAAGTCTGGGATCACCATGGCAACCAGTGACTCAGCAGATTCCATGTCCCTGGATTAGGTTCTTCTGGCTTTTTATTATTCCAAGATGGCCGCCCATGTTAATCTTGTTTGTAACACAATTTAATAAAAGCCTCAGGGGGATTTAAAACTTGAACCAGAATAACTATAATAATAACAATAATAATAATAAATAAAACAGAATAAGGTTTTTGTTTCGTTAGTTTTTTCAAAATAAAGCACTTAGCTTTTCAAAATAAAAGCCTGGCTTTTGTCCTAGTTTAGGATATTACCAATAAACTCTCCAAAATCCTGTTGAACAGACAGAAAGTGACAAAGGTTCATTTATTCTTGTTTTCTTGTTTCTTTGTTTGTGTTTATATTTAATTACAGAATGTAATTTTAAAAGTAAACAAAAAGCAGAACTGAAGAACAAACTTCAAGGGATAAAACATCAAAGGACTATGACATCCTACCATACAATGACATCATAAAGGCATTCTATGACATCATCCCAAGCCATTATCAAAGCACATATAAACCCCCCACTCTGTATCTCAGCTCATTCTGAACTCTGGATTGAGACAGATTAGTTACGAAGCTCATTGCTCTCTAACTGCAATTATTTTTTGGAGAAATGGATACTAGAAGACCTTATCAGAAGAACAGACGAGGAAGGAATCAAGGATTTTCCATGGAACAGAATATGTTCTTACAGGAAATCCGCGACCTGAAAGCTCTTAATGAAGAAAGGGCTAAAAGGCTCGAGGAAAGTCATCGGGCAGGCCATCTGTGGCATGAGCTGGAAAATACGAAAGCCCAGCTCGAAAAACAGAAGTCACTGAAGGAAATTTTCATCAAGAAGGAAAAAGAAACCAGACAAAAATACGAGAGATTGCAGAAATACACAGATGCTGAAACCCTCAGCAGCGATAAGATTGCCTCTCAAGTGCAAAGCTCCATCAAACGAAAGAAGAAGAAACTTCTTCAGATGGACTACGAAGAACTGAAAGTCGCTCACGTCACCAGCGTTGAAAAGTTTTCGTATGAACTTCAGATGGAGAAAACCCGCAACAAGGAACTCCAAGATCGACTGATGGAAGTTGAAGCTCAGAGCAGAAAGTATCAAAATGAGATTGTCTTTCTGTGTCAACAGACTCCATCTTTAGAAGCCACGAAGTTGCAGCAGAACCCTACGGCCGTAGGGAACACGCAACATGAGATTGAGGTTCTTAGAAAAACGTATCAGGAACGAGAAACAGCACTGAAGAATGAACTGGACAACATGAAAAGGTCACTGTATCAACTCAAAAATGACCGAGGACATGATTCCATTACCTTCAAATGGAAATATGAATCCACCTTGAGTGAGTTGAACAAACAGGTACAAGTTCACCTGGAGAGTGACGCAAAGCTCCAAGAGGAGATTGTCTTCCTGAAAGCTGAGAAGGAGGCTCTTCAGCAGAAAATGGCCGAATTGAGCTCCGCTCGGCTAAACAGCGACCCCGAGAAGAACTTCTGTTCAGAGTTGGAAGAAGTGACAGTTCAACTCGAAAACCAGAAGTTTCTCAACGATCAGCTGTCTGAGCAGCTGACGGAGGAAGAGGACAAGGTGGTACAAAAAGAAGTCTCCCAGCCTGAAGCAACAGAGCAGGAGACGATTTTGATTCCAGAAGTCCTCTTATCCTATGATTATCTGATGAGAGATGACCCAGATAATGACCTTTTCCCAGAAACATCTTCAAGTCCTGATCCTGTGCCGACGGCTGACATATCTGAGCAAACCTGTGAGAACATCAAAAAGCCTCGATCGTTTTGGAAGAAAACTACAAATTTTCTGGGGTGGAAGAAGTCCCACGCTCGGAGAAAAACTAGATAAACTTCCAAGGAGGCAAACTTAAAAAATAAATAAATAAAATAAAATACAAAAAAAAAAAAAAAACATAAAAAAAAAATCACCTCTGTGAATCACTATACCTTATCGTGGTAGAGGTGTTTGCGTGTCCCAGTGAACCCAGAAACCCTTGATATCGGAGGCAGTTTTGCTTCCGGCAGATCAAAGACTTCTGGGTGAGGTTCCAGACTAAAAGTGATTCTACAAACCTGAAATGGACGAATGCATGGATGACCTCTGTATGAATGAGTGTGTGTCGGAATGACGATACACCACCAGTTCAATAAATAACATCTCAAAAACTGAAGTTTTATGTTCTCGTCAGAGTGCAGGTTTGTTTATTGTTAAACTTTAAGAAATACTTCAATTAAACAATTGATATGTTAATGGCTAAACCTAAAAAATGGGCACATTTTCCACCTGGGCAACATATAAAATGTATATTTACAGTACAGTTGGGTAGAGAGGTGCACTTCAGATGTGAGAGACAGAGTCTAGAATCAAGGCCTCCCTTACAAAACACATCTGTGATCTCTGTGATTTGCCTGGCTAAACAACGGTTAATAAATTAATACATGAATAAGAAAAGAATTCTAGAAAATCACATGTTTAATAATTAACAGATCTCATACTCATAGTATGTGTTGTGAACAGTGGTGGAGAAATACTCAAACACTGTGCTAAGTAGAAGTACAAATAAACAGACAAAAATGTACTCTAGTAAAAGTAGAAGTACCACATTAACGTTTTACTTAAGTAAAAGTAAATAAGTACTTGCTTTTAAAAATAAAAGTATTAAAGTAAAAGTACTTGCTGGATGTATTACCTAATGCAATGCTCTACAGTATCATTAAGTGTGCATACGGTATGTATATTTTCTGTAATACATTAATAGTATTGTTCCAGTTTAATGAACAGTGCTGCAGATAATACATGTTTTTATTGTGTGACCGTTCACACTTGGACTTGTGATTCTATGAAGAAGAATTTCAGGGATGACATGCAGAGTTAAATGTCATTAATTAAAATAAGAAAGAGGAATGATT
Organism: Garcialebias charrua; assembly: GCA_038048925.1. Classification (NCBI taxonomy): domain Eukaryota; kingdom Metazoa; phylum Chordata; class Actinopteri; order Cyprinodontiformes; family Rivulidae; genus Garcialebias; species Garcialebias charrua. The sequence continues at coordinate 48,225 of JBBPBX010012305.1, read as the reverse complement.
ATACTGTACCTTTGAACGTTTGTATTTAACACAAAACAAAACCACCAATGTGTCTTTTTAAACACGTTTAAGTAAAAAGTTGTCTGCCTGAAAAAAGGAGCATTAGACCTAACAAAGGAACAGGCTCTGATCATTTCAACTCCAGTTTGTCATCAACTCTAGTTAAAATACAGGTCCTTCTCAAAAAATTAGTATATTGTGATAAAGGTCAGTATTTATTTCCATAACGTAATGATAAAAATGAAACTTTCATATATTTAAGATTCATTGCACACCAACTAAAATTTTTCAGGTCTTTTATTGTTTTAATACTGATGATTTTGGCATACAGCTCATGAAAACCCAAAATTCCTGTCTAAAAAAATTAGCATATTTCATCCGACCAATAATAGATTAGTACTTTTAATACAAAAAAGTCAACCTTCAAATAATTATGTTCAGTTATGCACTCAATACTTGGTCGGGAATCCTTTTTCGGAAATGACTGCTTCAATGCGGCGTGGCATGGAGGTAATCAGCCTGTGGCACTGCTGAGGTGTTAAGCTAGATTCATACTCGACGCGTTGCGCAGCGCGCGAGGGTGCGCGCTCCAAAAGTGACGCAATTTCACAGTCCCTGCCCCTGCGCGTTGGCCCCGCGCGTGGGATTAGCGCGTGTCGTGCACCTCTGAAATTTTGAAACTCCGCAAGCCTATGCGCTACAATTTGATTGACAGGTCCCCACCGACAGCCTTCACCCTCTTCACGCCGGAGCCTGCAGCTGTTTGCGCCGCTGTGGTCGTGGAGACGGCGTCGCGACGCATGGAGGAATGTTTTGTGACACAAATGTATTAAATTCTCCTTCATTCCTGATCTGGAGTCGGACTTTTCTTTTGTTTTTTCGCCAAAAGTCACGTGATCGCTTTCTCCTCCGCTGACTCCATGCATTAAAACCGCAAATAAAGACAACAGTTCAGCACGCGAGCGGAAAGCTATTTGTTTTTGTTGTGTGATTTCAAACAGTTCTTCTTCTACGGTAGATTTCTTCTTCTACACCTTTCTTGCAACATATGCACAGGTTTTAGAGGGTACTGCCTCCTGCTGGTCCGTAAAAGAACAGCACTTTGCCATGCGCCGCCGTGCGTCAACCATAAACACAGTGGCGAAACTGTGAACGCATTTCACCGCACGCTCCAGCCTGCGGACCAAAGCGCAAGTCTAACTCAGCCTTTACGGAGGCCCAGGATGCTTCGATAGCGGCCTTAAAGCTCATCCAGAGTGTTGGGTCTTGCGTCTCTCAACTTTCTCTTCACAATATCCCACAGATTCTCTATGGGGTTCAGGTCAGGAGAGTTGGCAGGCCAATTGAGCACAGTAATACCATGGTCAGTAAACCATTTACCAGTGGTTTTGGCACTGTGAGCAGGTGCCAGGTCGTGCTGAAAAATGAAATCATCTCCATAAAGCTTTTCAGCAGATGGAAGCATGAAGTGCTCCAAAATCTCCTGATAGCTGCATTGACCCTGCCCTTGATAAAACACAGTGGACCAACACCAGCAGCTGACATGGCACCCCAGACCATCACTGACTGTGGGTACTTGACACTGGACTTCTGGCATTTCCTTCTCCCCAGTCTTCCTCCAGACTCTAGCACCTTGATTTCCGAATGACGTGCAAACTTTGCTTTCATCTGAAAAAAGTACTTTGGACCACTGAGCAACAATCCAGTGCTGCTTCTCTGTAGATCAGGTCAGGCGCTTCTGCCGCTGTTTCTGGTTCAAAAGTGGCTTGACCTGGGGAATGCGGCACCTGTAGCCCATTTCCTGCACACCTGTGCACGGTGGTTCTGGAATCTGCACTTCTCCACAATCTTCTCCACAATCGCCGCGAGAGAGCCGTGAACGCCACCTGGGGCTTTGAGCTGGAGCGCCGCGAGAGAGCCGTGAACGCCACCTGGGGCTTTGAGCTGGAGCGCCGCAAGAGAGCCGTGAACGCCACCTGGGGCTTTGAGCTAGGCCGAGCGCCGTGGGCGAGCCAGAGGACCACCGCCTGGGACCAGGCTGGTGTCGGAGCTGTGCCTGAAGCTATTGGAGCTACGTGCTGTGCTGGACCAAGCGCCGCGAGAGAGCCGAGAGTCGTGAACGCCACCTGGGGCTTTGAGCTGGACCGAGCGCCGTGGGCGAGCCAGAGGACCACCGCCTGGGACCGGGCTGGTATCGGAGCTGCGCCTGAAGCTATTGGAGCTACGTGCTGTGCTAACTGGGCCACATCGGATCTAGTGAGCAAAACCTCTTCGGATAATAGAGCTGATTGCTGCAGGCTGCTGAAACCGTGAGTCTGTTCTAATATCTGCTGATCTGGGTGCACCATCGTTAGGCCTGTGAGCCTCGTGGAAGGACCACGTGGTTCAGCAAACAAACCAGAGACCTGCTACCATTAGATTACAAGCTCTGTAAGTATGACAAGAGGTAAAGGACCAAAGTCACCAGACTCTGTAAATATGAGAAATAGAGGACAAAAATCACCAGACCCGGAGGGAAACAACTCAGTAGAAATGCAAGAATTTAGAGTATCACTCAACTTTATGAGTGGACAAATAGAAAATTTAACAAAAAAAATGGATTCCCAGGCCGGTCTGGTTAAAGAAATGAGAGAACTGAAAGAACTGATAATCAGCAAAGACAATAAAATTGCTGAACTAGAACGTAAAATAGAGGACTTAGAACAATACACAAAGCAAGACAACGTGGTGATCTCAGGACTTGATGTTAGTGAGTGTCGGACACATAAAAGAGCTCCTATAACAATGATCCAAATGAGTATGAATCTCAAGAAGAACAAGAGACTCTGGAGGAACTTGTAGTTACTTTCTTACAGAACAAGAACATTAACATAGACTATGGGGACATTTCGTTCTGTCACACCCTGCCCAGTAATTCACCAAGATTCAAACCGTCAGTAGTAGTCAAGTTCATTAGCAGGTATACAAAAAACTATGTTATGCAAAATAGAAGAAATCTGAAGGGATCAGACATTTACATAAATGAACATCTTACCAAGAAAAATGGAAAAATTGCAAAAGAAGCAAGGTGGTTAAAAAACAAAGAAAAAAATAGCATCAACATGGACAAGAAATGGATACATCTTTATCAAAACAAAGGAAGGGTCTCAGCCTAAAAATGATAAAAGAGCTGACGGATCTGGATGAATTCAGGAGATGAAAAATTACAAATGGATAAAATATACAGTACAGTGAAATGAACAAATACATTAGAACATGACAACATACGAAGACTCAGAACCTAAAATATATAATGTTGAAAATGTGATTGATGCAAATTTTTTCCCTGTAATAAAAGATAGCGAATATTATAATGAAGAGCAGTTTAATGACATCAATATATCAAATGGAGTTCTCTCTATTATTCACTTTAATAGCAGAAGTATAAATGCAAACATATCCAAAATAACAGATTACTTAAAACAGTTAAATAGAACTTTTACAATAATAGCGCTGTCAGAGACATGGCTCAATGATGATAACACAAGTAATATTCACATCGAGGGGTATGAATTATATCATATGAACAGAAATAATAAAAGAGGTGGTGGAGTCGCTCTGTTTGTCAATAATGAAATAAAATGTAAATTAAATAGTGAAATGTCAATAATAGTTGATAATATTATGGAAATGATAACAATAGAAATAATAAACAAAAACGATAAAAACATAATAATAAGTTGTGTATATAGATCACCAGGAGCAAATATAGAAATATTCACGGATAAAATCTTGGAGCTAATGGAGAAGAGTTTTAATAAAAATGTTTTTTTGTGTGGAGACTTTAACATTGATATGGGAAATAAAACAGATTCAAATAACATAAGCACATTTATAAACTCAATGTACAGTTTAAATATGTATCCAGTGATATCAAAGCCAACAAGAATTACAACTCACAGTGCCACAATAATTGATAATATTTTCACAAATGTAACAAATGGGGATGTGATAGGTGGTATCTTAACGACCGACTTAAGTGATCATTTACCAGTTTTCACAATCTATAAAAATGATCAAAGCATCACAAAAGCAGTCACAATGAAGAAAAAGATCATAAACACGTCAAAAAAAGTTTTGGAAAAATTGAAAGAGGATCTAGATAAACAAGACTGGAATGATGTGTATGTTGATGATGCGAACAGAGCATATGATGAGTTTATGAATATCCTGGAAGCTCTGTATGAAAAGAATTGTGTGCAAACAAATTACACAAAGAGAAATACGATTGATCAACCATGGATGACAAAAGGGTTGAGAAATGCTTGTAAAAAAAGAATTATTTGTATTCATGTTTCTTGAAATTGCGAAGTCAGAGCGCTGAAGAAAAATATAAAAAGTATAAAAATAAATTAGTAGGGATTATAAGGAAACATAAGAAAGAATATTATAGTAAATTATTAGATAAAACTAATGGTGATATGAAAGCAACATGGCGAGTAATGAATGGTGTACTGAAGAATCATAAAGCAAAAACTGGTATTTCAAAATATTTTGTAAAAGACAACGATGAAGTTCATGATGAAAATGAAATTGTAAATGGATTTAATCAATATTTCGTGAATGTTGGATCAAGCCTTGCAGCTAAGATACCAAAAGTAGATAAAAATATGATCCACTCAATTACAGGTTGTGCAAATAGTATTTTTCTAAATGGAACTAACAAAGAGGAAATAATGAATGTAGTAAAACATCTTACAGATGTAGTGATATAGGCCTCTGTCTTGACCTTCAAGTACACCTCTCCACATCTCTCTGAAACTCTAAGTGTTACACCTTCTTGAAGCTCTCAAGGAGACAGATGGACACTTATATATTTTAACAATTATTATGAATTAATGGACACTAATTAATCAGATTGAACTTTCTCTTTAATGTGTGTTAATTCAGATTTGATCTACAGTATATTTTTGTCATTTTTAATGATGATCTGTTACTTGCATGACTGCGACATTCTGCTGGTTTTATTTCTGCAAAAGCAAGCAGGCTCTGTCTCTAAGGCAGAAGTCAGGGTAAGAGCTGTTCTCTGCCTTCTCTTGTTTTGTCTTCAAGCTAGACGCAACAGGACAGGCCATCTGGCCGATTCGGTAAACAGTTTTCCTGTCTCCGTCAAGAGACTTTCTGCCTATGAGATGAAAATCCATCTCTTATTTTGTTAAAACCAGCCAATAGTTATTAAGAAGGTGGGGAGACCCCACCTCCCCCATATAATGGGCACTTCCTATTTGGAAGTTAGAGTTTCGAGGAGTACGAACTGTCAACCTGCTCTCCTCTCTGAAAGCTGGAGACGTCCCGGTCATATGTCAACGACCCACGTCTCAGCGGGGATCATAGTAAAGCCTTACTTTGATCCATTCACTCTCCTTTCTGAAGAATTTGTTTTCTAAAGTTTTATTTTGAAAGTTCAACCAGTGCGATTGGAGTCTGTTCCTGCCGGGAGAAGCGGTTCTTCTCACTCGTCTGAATCAGCTCACACGCGCGGAGGTCATCTGGGCGTGAACTGGACAACACAGTCCGTTAGTGTCCACAAACCTCAACTCTTATCTCCAAGACGTATCGTCAACAGGTAACGAGGCGTTGATTGTGTCCTGAACGTGTGGGAAGCCCAGCTGAGATCCGTATGGGAAAGCTTGCCACCCTGGTTGTTTTCAAAATAATTAACTTCCGTTAACTTAGCTTCCATTCATCTCCTTCCTCCTATTTCTTATTTTTCATAAGTATTTAATCTGTCAAGTTTTGTGCCAACAGTTAAGTTTTAATTGTCTGTTTGTTTTAATTTGAATTCTTGTCAACGTAGTTATTAAATCAGAGCTAATATCGATACAAATGTTTATGTAATTTTTGTGATAGTTTCAATAAAAGGTCTATTCTTTTGGTAGACCAACATAAATTGAAGTCTAAGCGTGAAATTACATTACTGGCTAATCACATCGTTAGATTTGTTGATTTATTCTGAAAAAGTTGAGACCCCGTGAACTTGGTGGCAAGTTTGTGCAGATAAAGTCTGCTCAGACTTGCACGTCTAAACTATAGGTAAGTCAGTAAACTGACTAATAACTCCTATATTGTTACATTTATTGGTGGCCGCGTATGGGTCTGCTGAAAGATTAAATTGATAAGTTGTTTTTGTAGCTTATTTTTGTTACGGTGTTGTTGGCATTAGTTTTGCATCCTGGTTTTGGTCTTATAAGAATAGTTCTGGCTGGTGGAGTGTCCGGGAGTTGCTGATCGTGGCATTGTCTGGATTATTTTGCCGATAGAATTATTTGATATTTCACATTTCAACGTCTGTTTGAAGCTGCTGAGTGATAAATGTTTTGTTTGTTTTTGTGAGACGTTTCATTACGTGTCACGAGGCTGCTTGCATTGTTCATTTTGTGACCGCCGTGTCACCACTGCTTCATCTTATTACATCTGCGGTTTGCTGTTGAAGGTCTGTTTCACACATTTGCTGCTCCATTTTACCTAATCTGTTACAACGTGTTTGCCGAGGTTCGGGAAAAACCCACTTCGCTTGGACCGGATGTATTCCGGTTCCGTTTGACGTAAAGTCCGTTGTTGTACACAGTTAGAGTGCTGCCTCCCCTGGGGGCGTGAGAGTTAGCTTGGTTGTGTTTTAGCTCATTGACGGTATTTTCTGCGGTGTAAAAATACGTTTATTTTGTGGAAGAGAGTCCAGTACTTTGAGCCGAGCTAATGCTAAACGGTACCGACAAGATGGCTGCTTAAAACGCTGTGATTGGTCCATTGTGTGTCGCGTTCAAGAACGTTGGTTTCTGTAGACTCTGGTTGTCAGATTCATTTTTGCACACATTTCTGACAGTTTATTTGTGTTGTTTGAGTTCTATGCGCGTGATATCGTCGAAGACTGGCTTAACCGCGGTGTTTTGCGATATTTATGACTGTTTTAGAACGTTGAAAAGACCGTTCCACGCTTTTGTTCGACCGACCGCAGGTCCGTGAACACACCGCTCGAACGGCACGTCACTAGTGGGTGGCGTTAGGTTTGGAAGACACAATTTCCCATGAACACTTGGGTTTTAGAACTACAGTTCTGTCTTCGCTGTGATTGGTCGTTTACGCTGTATGTGTTGACGCATGCGCAGTGGGTGAAGCCCCGCTCCTCGTCACTTGCTGCTTGTCCCAGACGAGTTTCCGTGCTTGTTTGTCCATTACTGTCTTTGAAAAGACTGTTTAATCGCGGTGTTTTTGAGATTTTAGTGGGTGGACAGAGCCGGTTGCTCTGAAAACTGCCGATCGCCATGTGACCAGGTCACGTGACGCCGATTTTGCCGGTTTTATGAGGACCGACCTTATTTCTTTTAAACGCAGTTTAAATGGTTTCACAGTTCAACCGATTTTGCTCACATGATTTCGTTTTTGTGAGCCTGGGTTCTAGAGCTTATCACGTTACGCTTTAGATCTGTCTGATTGATGCTTTTCATCCGTGTTGGATGTCTGTGTGGGCTGAAAGCTACGGCTGCGCTCACTGGTGATAACAGCGCCTCTATAGCGGTCAGATAGAGAAATTACAGTCGCTGTGATAAACTCACTTCCAGCGCTGTGACCCCTGCTGGTTACATTAGAAGACGCAGTCTTCCTGTAATGTGTACATGTTAACTGTTCCTGTTTTAAACGGGAAACATTTTGAGAATATTGTACTCACAGCACACTTTAATTTGATTTTCACATATAATCAAATGTTGATGGCAGGACAGTTACACAGATTTAATACAGACATGTCTGTTGTTGATAAAATTTGACACTTTTATCATTGATTCTGTGCAAAACAAACTGTCTGTTTTTATTTTTATTTTAAACTGCAAGTTTAAAATATCACACATGAGGCTTCTTTTGTCTTGGTTTTTCACAAAAAATCTCAAAACGACAGCCGTTTTTGTTTGACCTTGTCACAGGTCGACTAATTACTAAACATCACTGACTTTTATTTCATTTAACATCTTGGATGTTTTCTGAGCAGCTCATACACTGTGCATATTTGCAGGCTGCGATATGAGACCCACTTTACTTGGTTTTTCGCAGAAAATCAGTACACAGATGGACGTTCAAACAGGTGAACCACCTGAGGGGGGCTCCTCTCCTATCTATCCTAGATGGATGGATGGGGGCCTTGGGATTCCTGCCCGTGCTCCCCGCATTTTGGGGGAATCTGCCTCTTCGTATGCTAATTACTTAGCTGCTAAGAACGTCCGTCAGGATAAGTGGGAAAATCCCCTGTCATTCTACGACAGGCTAATCTCGGTCTACTCCGGGGGCAAACCTGTTCCTGGATTAGAGGAAAAAGTGGAGTTTAAACGTCTTTTCATTATGAATCTTATGCCTTTTCAAATGAAATGTGTTCATTTCAAGGTTGATTGCAAAAAAGATTCCATGGAAGTGATAAGACAATATGCTGCGTCAGTTTTTGAGGTTGAAATACAACCTAGGATACCATCAGAGGTTTGTACAGGTCAAAAGGTCACATCCCACTCGCAGGAAGTAGAAGAGGTTTCCTCTCCTTCAGAGTGCAACAGGGAACAGGTCCCTCATGATAACAAACAACAGATCAGTTCCAGCTGGACCAGTGACTCAGATCGGTTCACAGGAGGTTCTTCTGCCCCTGCCCCTCAGGTTGAAAACCTTGAGATGAGCAGTGAACCACACGAGGTAGGTGTTCGCTCTCTAGATGAACACAGATGGTTCGGATCGAACCAAAAGAGTTCTCACCTAGGTCTCACAGTGGGTGAACTTCGAGAGAAGTTGATGTCTGGGAACCGTGACCCTTTGAATAAGGGTCTGTCCCGACATGTGCCCCCGAGAAGCGGCCCTCCTGCCCCTGCCCCTCGAGCTGCACAGCTCGAGACATGCAATGAGTCACACATGCTCCAGATTATGGAAACGGCGCCTCCGCGCGAGGACGTGACTGAGGTTGTGGTTTGTTTGTCAAATGATTCGAATGTTACAGTGGTTGACCAAGCTGACACAACGTATAACGTTGTCCTTGATGATACCACAAACAACTGTGTTCCACCTGATGAAGCGACGCGCAGCACTGCCTTTTGCAGCAACTCAGTGCACACAGTTGACATCAACAACGTCAACACTGACATAAATGCTGACAGCAAACAAATTGCTGAAAATCCGCATCCTGAGGGTCATGATGCTGACAGCGACAATGATTACACAGACAGAGTCACGCGTACACAGAAACGTGTGGACATACCTGAACGGTTTCTGTGTAACTTTATAAAAAGGGGGATAGCTAAGAGAGCTTACCTGCCACTCACATTGGAAGGGGTCCTAGAGCAAGAAGCACTCCTGGTTAGCGGCTCAGACGTGTCTGTCATGTCAGCCAAACTGTTTGAGGAGCTAAGGACCGCCGCTAACGATGTTGGCAGGCAAATACCCTTTGTGAAAGACACTTATGGTGATCAACTGGGCCTCGCAAAGACGAGAACAACCCTAATAGCCATGGTTCACATGCAGATTGGCGAGATGTCACTATACCACCCGGTATATGTGTCTGATCTTGACTCACTCCGGGCTCCATTTGTGGTTGGCCAAGATTTTATAAATCGCTTTGAAGCGATTATAAATTATGGCAATCAGACAATGTGGGCCACAGTGAGCAGTCCACTGCCATTCGTGGTACCTCCCCAAGGTCAGGACACTGACTGTCTAACAGCAGGTACCGCTGAGGTAAAAAAGGATTCCCCAACCGAGACCACAAACCCGGTAAGTGATCCTTCATATACAGGTGAGACAGAGGAGACTCAACAGTTGGACCAGACTCTGGCCCATCACGAGGACCTCCTCTGCGAGCTGACACCTTCAGCACTCCCTGACCACTTCCTACCACAGGTAGAAGAGGGTGTGGTGATCCAAGGGTCCCACACCGTTGACGCTGTACTGTCCTGTGGGACAGGTAATTCGGCAAACAGCCAAGCGTTCAGTGAAGTCTTGGTTCAAGGACATCTGAGCCCACAAGGTGACAGTCTACAACACTCTGACAGTCACTTGGACTTCATTGTTACTGATTTTGAGGACCCCTCCTTATACAAAAGGGGGGCAGACTCACACTTCCTACCACAGGTAGAGGACGGTGTAGAGGTCCAAGGATCACACACCATGAACGCTGTGCTGTCCTCTGGGACAGGTAATTCAGTTATCAGCCAAGCTTTTGATGAAACCTTGGTTCAAGAGCATTTGAATCTAGAACTACTCAGAAATGACATAGTTCTGACAGACTCAAAGAGCACCTCTTCATTCATGAAGTGGGAAGACATACATCACAACGACAGAGACACGCCTGCGACGGCGCCGACAGTTGTGACACACCTGCATTACGCAGAAAGAGGTAAACGTACAGAGGTACGTTGGCCGAGACCTATAAGGTTCCTGTACAAGGTTCCCCATAAACTGCGCGAACAGCTTAAACTAAACAATGGCATCCTAACTCGTGCCCATGGACGGACGTCCACACCCGTGTGCTTGGTCCCTCATGACCACAGGGGGGTGATGTTAGGCCATGCCCATGTCAAGGACAAAGATTTCAATAACCCCACAAACGACAAAGATCTCGCAAACTCACAGACTTCATGGGAAAAGAAGGTCGTCCAAGCACAGGATAGTAAATAAACTAAACAGTTTAAACTATTCTAGTTGCGAAAAGAAACCGTTCCAACTAGAACTTAGAAACGCTAAGCATAAAACCCACAACAAAAACTAACCTTAACAACCGTTTAAATCTGCAGGATTTAATTGACATCGGTTATAAAGCTAAGAACTGTTTTTCTTGTGTGTGACGTTGGAGTCTGACGACCAGAGTGAGTTTGTTGTAGTGAAACGTTGTTTTTAGTTGCTTAATTGCTACTTTTGTGTTATTGAAGTTGTTATTGTTTTCTGAACACTCCCAGCCAAAAGAGGTTTTGATTGTTGATTAGTTGAAGACTTAAATGGATTTTAACTATGCCAACATGCTGTTCATTTTGTTAAAGATCTCAATCTTTGATGAGTCATAGTAGATTAATACTACTTAAGGTACTATAATCTACACTGATCTCCCAATCATTTATGTAGAACCGATGCGATCGTTTCTATTCTAGATCTATTCATTTTGATGAGTCTCGCCATAGACTTCAAAATTTTTAGGGATTACCAAATCTTGCGTCGTTCGTCTAAAAGACAACAGACATTTAGACCAAACTAGTTTCATTTTTTCGTTTTAGTTTAACCTAAACTAATTAATGAATGGAGGAATAGTTTGAAAGAAGAGGCCTTCGTTACAGAAGCCCTCCCCATTTCTATAGGTATAGATCCCTATTTCTGATTTTTACAGCTTTGATCCACCCCTTAATTGGTAATTTTAGCTGATCTAATCCATGATAGCTTACATACCAGGTGCATATAGGTAAGGCTTAATGTAGAATCCCAATCATAAGCCCACCTAAAACCACATAATTGCATGACACATTGAACCAGGGTGGCACCGACTGGAAGCCATCCAGCCTGCAACCTTCGATGTGGGGACCTGCTGATCCAACGTTGGTCTTCAACCTTCATCCAAGGCCCGCCTCCTCTGCTTCAATCGAGGGATCCCCTCTACATGCTGATTAAAAACCATTGGTGCTGATGAAATCAATAACCCCATCGTTGTGGATTTACCGTTGTGGATTATAAGACTTTGTTTTCCAAGGGATCACAGACTCAGTTCTCCATGGGTTAACAGACTATGTTTTCCAAAGGATTAAAAGCTTGCCGCAATGGGATTACCTACGAACAGTATGGAATTTCCAAAAACATTATGGGAGTATATTTTTGAATTTTTTTTTTCTTCCACTTACTGGATTACATAGAGGTCAGAGACATTCGGTGGTATCGTTTCGTGTTGGAACTCATCCCCAAGGACAGGCGATGACTTCCAAAAAGGGGGACTGTAGTGATATAGGCCTCTGTCTTGACCTTCAAGTACACCTCTCCACATCTCTCTGAAACTCTAAGTGTTACACCTTCTTGAAGCTCTCAAGGAGACAGATGGACACTTATATATTTTAACAATTATTATGAATTAATGGACACTAATTAATCAGATTGAACTTTCTCTTTAATGTGTGTTAATTCAGATTTGATCTACAGTATATTTTTGTCATTTTTAATGATGATCTGTTACTTGCATGACTGCGACATTCTGCTGGTTTTATTTCTGCAAAAGCAAGCAGGCTCTGTCTCTAAGGCAGAAGTCAGGGTAAGAGCTGTTCTCTGCCTTCTCTTGTTTTGTCTTCAAGCTAGACGCAACAGGACAGGCCATCTGGCCGATTCGGTAAACAGTTTTCCTGTCTCCGTCAAGAGACTTTCTGCCTATGAGATGAAAATCCATCTCTTATTTTGTTAAAACCAGCCAATAGTTATTAAGAAGGTGGGGAGACCCCACCTCCCCCATATAATGGGCACTTCCTATTTGGAAGTTAGAGTTTCGAGGAGTACGAACTGTCAACCTGCTCTCCTCTCTGAAAGCTGGAGACGTCCCGGTCATATGTCAACGACCCACGTCTCAGCGGGGATCATAGTAAAGCCTTACTTTGATCCATTCACTCTCCTTTCTGAAGAATTTGTTTTCTAAAGTTTTATTTTGAAAGTTCAACCAGTGCGATTGGAGTCTGTTCCTGCCGGGAGAAGCGGTTCTTCTCACTCGTCTGAATCAGCTCACACGCGCGGAGGTCATCTGGGCGTGAACTGGACAACACAGTCCGTTAGTGTCCACAAACCTCAACTCTTATCTCCAAGACGTATCGTCAACAGGTAACGAGGCGTTGATTGTGTCCTGAACGTGTGGGAAGCCCAGCTGAGATCCGTATGGGAAAGCTTGCCACCCTGGTTGTTTTCAAAATAATTAACTTCCGTTAACTTAGCTTCCATTCATCTCCTTCCTCCTATTTCTTATTTTTCATAAGTATTTAATCTGTCAAGTTTTGTGCCAACAGTTAAGTTTTAATTGTCTGTTTGTTTTAATTTGAATTCTTGTCAACGTAGTTATTAAATCAGAGCTAATATCGATACAAATGTTTATGTAATTTTTGTGATAGTTTCAATAAAAGGTCTATTCTTTTGGTAGACCAACATAAATTGAAGTCTAAGCGTGAAATTACATTACTGGCTAATCACATCGTTAGATTTGTTGATTTATTCTGAAAAAGTTGAGACCCCGTGAACTTGGTGGCAAGTTTGTGCAGATAAAGTCTGCTCAGACTTGCACGTCTAAACTATAGGTAAGTCAGTAAACTGACTAATAACTCCTATATTGTTACACAGACAAGAGATCGAAAGATTGGGTGGACATGGATATGATGTTTGTAAAGGACATAATGAGCCATGTTATTGAGCCGTTCACATACATATGTAACTTATCATTTTCAACAGGAATTTTTCCAGATAATATGAAAGTAGCTAAGGTCGTTCCTCTTTTTAAAAATGGTGATAAATGTGTATTCAACAATTATAGACCTATATCCTTGTTACCACAGTTTTCAAAAATTCTTGAAAAACTATTTGTAAACAGACTAGACCAATTTATAGATAAACAAAATATTCTAAGCAACAGTCAATATGGGTTCAGAGCTAAAAACTCTACATCAATGGCTCTCATGGAATTAATGGAACAAATAACTACTGCTGTCGATCAAAAACAATATTGTATCAGTATTTTTGTTGATTTAAAAAAAGCATTTGATACTATTGATCACACCATTCTCCTAGAAAAACTGAACAAATATGGTATTAGAGGACCAGCATTACAGTGGGTATCTAGCTACTTAAAAGATAGGAAACAATTTGTACAAATAAATGATGTAAGATCTGACCTCTGTAATATCACATGTGGAGTTCCCCAAGGCTCTGTACTTGGACCAAAGCTTTTTATTTTATATGTGAATGACTTGGTAAATGTGTCAGGACTCCTTAAATGTGTACTTTTTGCTGATGATACCACTTTTTTCTGTTCAGGTGAAGATATAGAACAAATGTTAGAATTGATAAAGACAGAATTTGTCAAGATACAAACTTGGTTTAAAATAAATAAATTATCATTAAATCTAGAGAAAACTAATTACATGATATTCGGTAATAAAAAGAAAACTGTTGATGTTCCACTCAAAATTGAGGATGTTGAGATTTGTAGAGTGAATGAGGTGAAGTTTTTGGGTGTTATCATTGATGACAAACTGACATGGAAACAACACATAAATTCTGTAAGAATAAAAATAGCTAAATCGATAGCAGTACTGTACAAAGTCAGAGACCTATTGAATGATAAAGCTCTGTATTTGTTGTATAACACAATCATTGTTCCACACTTAATCTATTGTATTGATGTTTGGGGGAATGCGTGTAAAACAATCACAAAGCCTATTTTTGTATTACAGAAAAGAGCTGTAAGAATTATCACTAGAAAGCATTACCGTCATCCATCAAGTACATTATTTTATCAACTAAAATTATTGAAGTTCCATGATTTGGTAGACTATAATATTTTATCAGTTATGTATAGAGCTCAAAATAATGCATTACCTTTAAATATCCAAATGCACTTTGTTAAAAGACAAAGTTGTTATAATCTTAAGGGAACAGAGTTGTTTGTAAAACCACAATTCAGAACCAGTTTGAAGGGACGTTCTACCTCAATCCAGGGAATTAGATTATGGAATGGCTTGGAGAATGTAGTTAAAAATGCCAAGTCAATGTTTACATTTAAAAAAATGATCAAAACAAATGTGTTAAAAAAATATATGAAATAACGTAATGTGTATTGTATTAGTTAGAAAATTAGAAAGAGTTAGTCATTTTGTACTGTTGGTTGAAGATTATTATTGTTTAACCTGATTGTTGGAAAAAGTTGGTTGAAGATTATTATTGTTTACATGGGTGATTACTGTTGTTTAATCTGATTGTTGGAAGTAAGGGGCAGATATAATAAGATTTATTCCTTTCTGCTACCTTTCATTTTTTTACATTTTGTACACTATCATTATGAGATTGTCTTGTATTGTTTCTTTTGTAAAAAAAATGAACAAATTTAATAAACATAAACATCTTCCTCAGGGTCCGGTCACCTCTTCTCGTTGTGCAGTGTTTTCTGCCACACTTTTCCCTTCCCACAGACTTCCCACTGAGGTGCCTTGATACAGCACTCTGGGAACAGCCTATTTGTTCAGAAATGTCTTTCTGTGTCTTACCCTCTTGCTTGAGGGTGTCAATGATGGCCTTCTGGACAGCAGTCAGGTCGGCAGTCTTACCCATGGTTGCGGTTTTGAGTAATGAACCGGGCTGGGAGTTTTTAAAAGCCTCAGAAATCTTTTGCAGGTGTTTAGAGTTAATTTGTTGACTCAGATGATGACCTGTAGGTTAAAGGTGCAATATGTAATTTCTGGAACACGTTGGAACTTAGGAAAATTTTGAACAGAGACACGTTTCTGGTCCCTCAGCCTCAGAGCCATGGCTCTGAGGCTTGCTCTTGTCCTAGCTCTGCTGAAATTCAAATTCAAGCTCTGTTTTTATTGGCTGGTTAACGGTGGGTCACTGTGGCTTTTTAGAAATGCTTTTAGAGAAGCAAGGGGACAAGTTTTTTTCGAGATTACTTGTCTAAAATCAGTGTCAGGAGGTAGTGACAGAGTGAAGAAATATGTTAAAAATATGTTGTTAGAAAAGTTACATACTGAACCTTTAATAGCTCGTTTAGAGAACCTTTTCATGATATGCTAATTTTTTGAGACAGGAATTTTGGGTTTTCATGAGCTGTATGCCAAAATCATCAGTATTAAAACAATAAAAGACCTGAAAATATTTTAGTTGGTGTGCAATGAATCTAAAATATATGAAAGTTTCATTTTTATCATTACATTATGGAAAATAATGACCTTTATCGCAATATGCTACTTTTTGAGAGACCTGTACATTCCTCATGCAAATTAAAAAATCAAAAAAGGTCATCATAACTTAAAAGAAAAAAAAAACTTTTTTTTTTTTGCCATGTTGCGCTGAAATTTAATAATAATAATAATAATGAATTCAATTTATAATGCGCTTTTCATTAGTGAAAATCTCAAAGCGCTACACACATTGAATGCTACACACATTCATACACCGGTAGCGGCAGACTACCATGCAAGGTGCTTTCCAGTCCTACCGGGAGCAACTCGGGGTTAAGTGTCTTGCCCAAGGACACAAGTTGAAGATTGGAAGGTTGGCGGTTCGAATCCCGGTTCCCCACACCATGTGTTGTTGTGTCACACAACAACACATGGTGTGGGGAACCGGGATTCGAACCGCCAACCTTCCAATCGGGGGACGACTGCCATTACCACTACGCCACGGCTGCTGAAATTTGGTAAAGTGGTAGCCGAGAGCGAAGCCCAACACACAGTACTGTCAAATCAAAATTTAAAAATGGTCACAATGTGGCAGTCCTTGTCAAAGTTTCTCCAGGAACTTTCCAGTTAGATCCTGCTATTATGCAGTTGGCCTCAGAGTTTAAAACTATGCTTGCACAAGTTAATTGAAAATAGACATTTATACGTACATCCACCTATCCAACCATCCATAATCTTTACCCGCCTCGTCCTTTCTTGGCCACTAGTGCCCTTATCCAGTAGACACTGTGTGAGAAGCGGGGGACATCCTGGACAGGTCTCCAGTCCATCACAGGGACAAACAATCATTCACTCTCTCACTCACTCACACTAGGGACAATTTAGAGTCACCAATCAGCCTAACATGCATGTTTTTGGTCTGTGGGAGTACCTGGGGAAAATCCACACGTGATAGGAACTTGCCAAATCCACCCAGAAATCCTCAATGGGATTCGATCCAGCAACCTTCTCCTTGAGAGGTGGCAGCTCTACGAACTGTGCCACCATGCCCCCCCACCCCCACTATAACTAGTTATCTTGAAGTGTTTCTATAATTCAAATTTTAAAATCTTGAGGGAAATCCAAAATTTCTACATCATAACATTTTTTTTTTTTTTTTACAGGAACTCAACTTAGGAAGCATAAAGAAAAATCAATGTTTTTTTTTTCTCATTTACTTTATATTTTTTAAACGACAGTTGAACAAAAAGACAAGAGTGACTGCTTTGTTAGTTGCATATTCTGTTATTATCTCATGCATTTGGTTATAAATGTTGTGTGTCTGCACATATCCACGTCTTCTTCAAAGTTTTTGAAACTCCAGCTCACGAAGTGGTACATTTCAACACTTTTAACAATACAGCATGTATTTCAGATGTGCAACAGAATGACTGCGCACTGCTGCAACGTGGGAATGGACTCCAGCACATAGTCCGATTGAAAAATCCACATTAATCCATAGAACACAGCCCCTTCCGTTTCCACTGCGACTGCAGTGTCTCTTTTCATGGTGGGAGTTATTTCTCCTCAACAATCTCACCAAAGTATTCTTTCTGGAACTGCTCAAACTCCTCCTCTGTAAACAAAGACGGTTTTTCTTTGGTCTTAACGGGTTTGTCTGGGCGATTTCTTGACTGCCTTCCTATGTTGTGGTTCATGATCTAAGACAGACAAAAACCAAATCAAGAGATTAGCCATAAAAACACAGGTCACGTTTATGTTGGATCTGATTGGTTCGGGTTTAGATACTGATAGTTGATTTTAAAAGTTCACATTACAACAATGTTATTTTAAATACAACTTGTATGCAGTAGATCTTGAACTAAAAGAAATGCAATCATATGGTAATATAATTGCATGTATTAAATGTATATAACTAATATAATATGGTAAAATTAAGGAACCCAGCATTGATTTATGGTCAGAGGTAAACCTTCATTACCTTCTGTGTATCAGAATCTGTTGCTTTGAAGCTAGAGTCCAGAAAGTATTCCAGGTTGGTGCACATCTGACTCTTCGGCTGATTCTTTCTGAACTCTTCTGCAAAAACACAAAATGAAAAACACAATTTTACAACAAAAATATTTACATGTAAATGTTTTATGAAAATTCAAAACTAGAACCATCACATAAGCTTCAGCTATCTTCACATAATGTCATCTTTTAATCAGCATAAATAGCACGGATTCAGTGTTGTGGATAATAAACTAAAGAGATGGATTTTCTTTTTCTGTCATCAGTTTAACAAAACTGCAACAAATAATGTGGGACAATAGCACAACCTTTATTTTATTTTATACTTATTTTTTTACAGAAATTTTCTTAGAGCAGTTGCAATGTAAAAGTATAATGTAAATACATTATTAAACAATGGTTTATTTTCCAGGGTTCTCATTATCCTGTTGTATTTGCGGTGTATTCCTTCTCTATAATAAGTCAATTTTTCATTAAACTGTATCTCTTGCAATCTTAATTTATGAGCGAGTTTTTCCATTGCAAATATCTCTTCCACAGTGCACAGCCACCGCTCCACGGTCGGTGGATCCACTTTATGCCACATTCTTGTGATGGCTTTTTAACTTAATCAGGTATTCATCCTCTTTTTGTGTAATGTTGTGTGTAAGGTTTCCCAAATAAAGTGTTTTACATGTTTTGGATATCTCATATCCTAGTATTTTTCTTAAGCTAAGCCATATTTTATCCCAATATATCCTTTTATTTTTTAACAAGTCCTAACTATGTGTACATGATCTACCGGTACATCCATGTGTCCACAGGATCTCCAGCACAGCTGTGTAAACGCAACCTTTTTAACAACTTACTAACTAAGTAAATAAACATGTTCCTAACTGTTACTATCAGGTAGTCCCCGATTTACGAGCGAGATCCGTTACAACGAGGCGCTCGTAAACCGGAAATCTCGTAATTTGGAACGGCCGCCATTTCGCTCGTAAATCCGGAAATCCGCTCGTAAATTGGAACGGTTTTCGCTAGCGCGCCTAAAAACACTCTATTTTCATCTAAAAACTACTTTTGAGTGCATAAAAATGATCGGAAACGTGTGTTTATATGCTTAACTAGCTAACTGTAGTGAAAAAACACATGAAAACTCAGTATTTTTTTCGTTTTTTCCAAAAATGTGCAGCTCGTAAGTCTGGAACCTCGCAGATCAGAGCGCTCGTAAATCGGGGACTACCTTGTACTAATTAAATCTGGTTCTTTATAATCAGCTGACAAAGTTAGCTCCATCTGGTTGGACATGTTGAAAACAGTGTTTTTAAGAGAGCTGCTGACATAAAACTACTCAAAATACAATGCAGATTGTTATCCTTGCTTAGGTTGTACAAACAAACAGTAGCTTTTGTGGTTCCTGCTTTTCCTCTTTACACTTTCCAGTTTACACCTTCCTAAACAGTTGGATGTTGTATTAGATCTAAGGATGATTTTAGACAGGTACGGTCAATATGAAAAATGTGACTTTACCTACTGCAGATTTGATCCTCTTGTCTTTGACTGTGGCTTTGCTCTTTCCATGACCGAGGCGACCCTGCAGCCGCTTGACCTGCCGGGTGACCCCCTGCTTCTTGGTGCTCACCAGATCCATCACTGTGGCTGAGCTGGGTGTCTGGGCCTTCTTCTTCTTCACTTTACTGCTATCTAGAATCATGGACACAAGAAGAAGAGGAAAAAGTGTTTTAGTTATACAACAGACTAGGACATACAGTGAAAACAGATGACAAAAACATTCAGACAGAAAACATCTTTACCGGAGCCTGAACCAAATTTAACTTGCTGCAAGTGCCCTATCATGAACGCATTTATTCTGATGATTGTATTTTTTTAAACCATGTTCATACATTATATCAGCTTGCTTAACAGTGTTCTCTTTAGATGAACGATTTGAGAGGCTTTGTTATGCATACATTTTCCATTTGTTTTAAATCTTCAGATTGAGCAGCAAACTAGTCATGACATTTCTCCAGATAAATTTACTTCACATGTTACAAAACGCACTAAACTACAGTTACATTTAATAATACCGATTAATAAAGCTTCACACCAACATTTAAAATCTGCCTTTTTTTGTTTCTGAGTAGGATCCAATATTCCAAAAAATATTCAACCTTTATTTAGGCAGGTTAATCCCATTGAGTCTCGAGGGCTCATTTACAAGAGGTCACCTAAAAACAAATATAAGTTCTGCTGTTCTTAAAAAAACTGTTACTCGGTTGTTGTTTTTTTTCCATTTAAAGATAATAGTAATTAAATATGTACGACCTGAAAAGGAAGAAGCCGGGAAAGATAATGGATGGACGTTGTTTAAATGAAGTCAATAGCATTTTGAGCTAGCTCAAACCCCCAGGACAAAGATAGCTTCAAACACCACTGAAAAACAAAACAAAAAGTTAAAACTGACCTTTAATGTCATCGCTCAGCAGCTCCAGTCCTCTTCTGACTAATGAAACCGACATACTTGAAATTATAAACTCAAGTTTGATTCCTTAGTTTACATTTAAAGCACTCTACTTCGAAAAATGAGGAGCGTGTTAATACGGCAACATCCGGTTGTGCACCGACTAAAGGAGTTCGCTGGATACCAGACAAGTAAGCACGTAGTTCCTAACCTACTACTACTACTATAATAAGAAAAACAGCAACATAATAATAATAATAATAATAATAATAATAATAATAATAATAATAATAATAATAATAATAATAATAATAATAACTGAAGTAAATTCCTTAACTAAATTTAAGATGCCGTTTTGAAAAACAACAAAGTTGTTGTTGTTTTTTGTTCATTTCGAATTTAAAACACAAAAAATACATTTACAAAATCATATTAAGAAGAAAAACAAAAAACAAATTTAAAATGAAGCAGAAGAAGAAGAAAAAATCTTATAATATATGCCCCTTTTTAAACAAAATCAATTCAAACAATCAATTTTAAACAATTATCCATGAACCAATTATGTAACTTACTACAATTCACAAATATATGGTACTTATAATTTTCACCATTTATATATATTTTTTAAAAGTTCACTCTTAATAATTTTCTTAAATATAAACACAGCCTTTTTGACATTATTCCACATACCTTATTAATCACATCCTTCAGTAGAACAGATATTGCATGCATTTTATTAATATCTGACCTAAACAATTCCAGTTTATTTATGAACACACAGTTTTGCGCGTCCCCCGCAGCGTCCAGTTGTCAAACGGAGCGACGCACGCAGCGCGCACTTTGCTCCCTCTGTCATATTTTTTTTTTTCTTCAACCTTTGGCTCAGGATAAGGTCGAGCGACTTTCCAACCTCCAGTACCCAGCAGCATGTTGCTTGAAGCTCGCGCTCTGCTCTCCTCTAAATGGCTCGCGCAGGCCGTGAAGGTCCCGGGGAAACTGCGCATCTTGGACACCTCTTGGTATCTGCCCAAACTGCGAAGAAACGCCAGAAGCGAGTTCAAGAAGAAGCACATCCCGGGCGCAGCCTTCTTCGACATAGACCAGTGTTGTGATAAAAGCTCTCCCCTGGACCACATGCTGCCCTCACAGGAGTTGTTCGCGGACTACGTGGGGGACTTGGGGGTGGAGAACGACACGCACGTCGTGGTGTACGACTGCAGCGCGTTTGGAGAGTTCGCTGCGCCGCGCGTCTGGTGGATGTTCCGGGTGTTCGGGCACCGCGCGGTGTCTCTGCTCAACGGGGGGTTCAGGAACTGGGAACTGGAGGGTCGAGCGGTGAGTAACCAGTACCAGAGACCCGCTCCGACCGAGTATAGGGCCACCCTGAACCGCTCCTGGGTGAAAACCTACGAGGACATCCTGGACAACCTGGACACCAAGGCGTTCCAGGTGGTGGATGCAAGACCCCCAGGCAGGTTCAGAGGCCTGGACCCCGAACCAAGAGACAGTGAGTGTAGTCTGCTTATTGAAACAGAAATTAAACTCAAACTATAAGGAACGCTTTGTTTACATACAAGATTCATATTTTTTATAGGCTGAAAGCTTATTGCAGACAAGCCCTTTTAGTATAGGTGCGAATCTCTGTGTCTGGAGAATCGATTCGATTCCGATTTTTGGTGTCACGATTCGATTTGAAATCAATTTTTCGATTCAGAAACGATTTTTTTTTTATATTCAGAAACGATTTTTCTATTAAAATGGTCATAAATTTAGTTTCAGTTTTGTAACTGACAAGCTGAAAAGAATAAACAACAATGTAAACAAATAGAACATTTATTTAAAACAATAATTTTAGGTTCTGTACTGTATAATTTTTTTTTTGCATCATTTGATATTTATACCAAAAATAGGAACAAATTATACAGGAATGCATTAAATTCTGTAACTTAAATTACATTAGGTTAGTTGCCTGGACTTCTCTAAAACAATAAAAGAAAAAGAAAAATCTAGGAATAAATAATTCATCCATCCATCATCTTTACCCACTTGTTCCTTTAAGAGTCACGGGGGTCACTGGTGTCCATGTCCAGCCATCACTGTGCAAGAGACGGGGGACACCTGGACAGGTCTCCAGTCCATTTAACTCAAAATAAAATACAGACTTCAGTTTTTTAACACTGATTCATATTTAGTTTTTAAAAAATTGATTTGGGGGCTTTTAGAATCGATTCTGAATTGCCAGGACTAAAAATCTAGATTCTTTAAAAAATCTATTTTCCTGCACCCCTACGGCTTTTAGTGCTGGATAATTTAAGTTCTTTATAATTTAGATGAACAAAATAAAATCTACAGTCGCACAAGAACAGCATGCGCTTGACTAAAACACAAAAATACAACATTTTGTGCACAAAAAACTGTATAAGTCTTGATTTTGGAAAATCGACGTATAACTTATTAGAGATTTATATTCTTTATTTTGTTTTAGACAAGCTAATTTATTTAACCCTCTCTGTGCACTTTAAGTGCACGTTTGTAAAAAGATTTATTAGGCCTGTCACGATAACCAATTTTGCTGGGCGGTTAATTGTCTCGGAAATTATTGCGATAAACGATAATATATTTTTAAATTTGACAATAATTAGTAATTATTGTTAAATTTAAAGGGGACCACACATGCAAAATTCACTTTTTAATGTTTTTTTTTACTCAACTTTGGGTATGTACTTCATAAAAAAACAGTCCCAAGGCCAAAGAAATGCACCCAGTGGTTTATTTACTCTAAAGGGCGAGATACACTCGCGCGTCCTCACGATACGCCAATACGCAGCGTACGTATGCCCCGTACGCAGCGTAGCCCCGCGTAGCCCCTCAGGGCAAGTACGCGCAAAGGTATTTTTTTACTACGCATACGCGATCCGCGTGCGCGATACGCGGTGTCTGACCATAAACTTCCCGGCGCCGGACTGTTTTGTATGTTACACAAATGAAATAAATTCCCCTTCTTTATCGCTGATCGGGCCTTTTCTTTTGTTTTTTTGCCTAAAGTCAAGTAACCGCTTCTTCCTCCGTTCACTCGATGATTGAAATGAATGAATTCAGGTCCTACCTTGGTGCGCGATGTTTTAATATCCCCTGGTGGGCTGTGTGCTGCAGGAAAAGCGCTCCCTGTTATTATTTTTATTTCTGAGAGAACTTTTTATAACATATATAGTAGAAACAGCGCATCAGAACACCGCAGAAGTCTGAGCGAGCTGCTCATGTTAAAGGTTTCACTTTCAACTAGGTTTCACATTCAGCTGACTGAGCGCTGTCAATCAATTCAGTAGGCGTGTCAGCAAGTGACCAATCAGCGTGCTCAGTTGTCCCCTTCGTGTGCAGCAGCTCATATTACAACAAGGAGAACGTCTGAGCTGAAGTCAGCTGAAGTGAAGCAGCCGCTCCGTATACGCGCGTATACGCGCGTATACGGAGTCTGCTTCACTGTATCTCGGCCTTAAGTAGATTTATTTGTCTGTGATAAAATAGGTTCGTTCCTCACTTGCGGTTTGTGACGTCACAAACCGCAGCCACAACCCACCCCAACATGAGTCCAGCCCCTCACCTAGCAACCCCTGTTAGGCTCAATCCACTTCTTTATTAAACACATGACTGTTGTTTTTCATGATTTCATCTCATCTTTTGTTTATATGTTCTTAATTTCATGTGTACAGCACTTTGTTGCAGCTGTGTTTTTTTTAAATGGCTTTATAAATAAAGTATAATTGTTATTTTTATGTTTTAGTTCAATTTTTAGTGTATTTGCGATCGCTCCCAACGCGCAGCCGGTAAAAATTAAACGAGCAGACCCCCGGCGTAGGGACCGGCGGCAACGGGACCCTCTTCTGGCGCGATGGAGCGGAGCTTCAACTGTACAGCCTCGCAGCAGCCTCGCAGCAGCGAGGACCTTCTCCTTACGGATTAATTTACGGGAGACACTTGGTGAACTTTGTGTTGTCTTGACTGGAACAGCGATAACTCCCAAAATCGCCGCGTGCAACGAGCGGAGCTGGCGAACACCGGAAGAGGAACAAGCTAACATTAGCATCGGATTCGGGTGGTCTCATGCTAAAAGGAGCAGCAAATTGCGGCGCGCTCAGACGGGTTTCGGTAAGTTATCTTAAGCTAGCACTAACAGTAAGTCAAATGAGTAATAAAAAAAGAGCTAATTTTAAAACAACAACACATTACAGATACTGGCTGTTACAGAGGGCGTAAACAGATCTATGAAGGGCGTGGACTTCAGAACTAGTATCAGAAACCGGTCGTTCAAAACGAAAGTTAAAAATGGCAGAATTAAAAAGGTATTATCTAAGAATTATTTTGTGTATTAAAATGAATTAATATTGTCAAGATAGCACACAGACATAACATAAAAAATTTAAAGACCTATATTATGTGGTCCCCTTTAAAGGTTCAGTATGCAGTTTCTGTAGAACTGCAGCACTTAGAAATATTTTCAACAGGCAAAGCATTCTGATCCCTCCCCCTCAGAGCCATATGTGGCTCTGCCCCCTTGTGGTCTGTTGAATTTCAAATTCAAGCTCTGTTTTTATTGGCTGATTCAAATTCAAGCTCTGTTTTTATTGGCTGGTTACAAACTCTGTTTTTATTGGCTGGAAAATGGCGGGTCACCTTTTCTTTTTAGAAATGCTTATTTACCACCTGGAGAAGCAAGGGGACAATATTTTTTTTAATTTTTTTTCAGAGATTACCTGGCTAACATCAGTCTGTCAGGAGGTAGTGACAGAGTGAAGAAATATGTTCATAAAAAAAGCTACATACTGAAGCTTTAAAGAAGAAATGTTGGTTAATTTTATGTGTAGTACATTTTTTGACCACCAGATGGCAAAAACGAGGTCGATAATTTTAATTTATCGTGCAATTAATTGATTTATTGTTTATCGCGACAGACCTAGAACATATCCCATATTATGGGTTTAAACTAGATATTTTTTTTCAGTATTATGAAATAGATTTAAGTAAAATTTCTTCTGTCTTAGCAGACATTTGCTCATTTTTTTTACTGCTAAGCACCTGTGCTGAATCAGTGTCATAAAGGCCTTTACTGACCAGTTCTCTGATGGAGATGACTGAAGAGACGAGCGAGGCCTGCTTTTATTTTAGGGGTTACAGAATGAATGATGCAATTCAAGGTTTGACTCATCTCCATTTGATTCAAAGCATTTCTGAAGAATTGCGGCAAGAGGAAAACGCACATGGCTGACTTCGCTTGTTAGGACACAACTTGTCTAACAGCTTCTGCTGGATTTCTGGTAAACAGTTTTTGCTGAGTCAGTGTGACATTCTCAAGTACGACGGAGTATTAGGGCCACGCTAAGAAAAAGAAAACTACATTATGAGAATCCAAAAAAGCTAAGTCTGGTCCTCTGGACATTCAAAAAACAAAAACAAACAACAACAAACAAAAATCACTTTATTCTCGTATTGTTTCTACTTTATTTTCATAATACTACAAATTTATTCTCGTAATATTAGGACTTTGTTTTCGTATGACTTTATTCTTGTTCGTAATGTAAAAAAATGCTCCATCGTACTCAATTATCTAATATAAAGGGAATAAAAGGCACCTTCTCAGTGAACATTTAGATGTGCATAATATAACTTTTGTTTACACATGATGTTATTAATGTACATTTGATTATTTACCAACTAAAAACCTATGAGCTACTTTTCATGTGTTAAAGTCTTAGTACCGTAATTAGATTAATCATGAATGAATGAAGTTGTAGCCAAAATGCGGACCAACCTCCAGCTAAAGAACAAGGTCAGGAAAAGGACGGGACAAACATATTTGGCCACCCCGATATTTGTGAGTTCAAGTGCTTAATTCTTTTTAGGATTGTCAGGATGGTTTTTCTTTTTATTCTTTTTTTTTTCTTTTTATGGATGGATGGATGAATTCCTTTTTTATCAGAAAAAATCCCCCCAAATCTAAGTTCTCTGGATTGGTACTTGCTTGCGTCTCTCTTTTGATATAAAGGACAAATAATTTCCAGTAACCTGTAAATTTCAGAGTCGTAGCAAAAAAAAAAAAAAAAACTACACAAGTTAAGAAAAGAGTAAAACAAGTGTCTAAATTTTAAGGAATGTGTTTTTATTTTATTTTTTATTAGCAACATTTATGTAAAGCACCTTTTTAATGTAGGGGGAGTGGTGGTGCAGAGGTTAGAGAAGGTGAGCCTGCATCAGAAGGTCACCGGTTCAACTCCTCAGATTGACAACATCAAAATGTGGGTGGGAAAGGTGAAACAACCACACATGTCTCCATCTTCATTTCCCCCACCCTGGGCCCTTGAGCAAGGCCCTCTGCTCCCCCAGGCGCATTCACCTGTGGTCCTCCCTTTACATGTGAATAGCTAGTTCTGACAGTCACCAGCAAACTGGTTGACCCACTGAGAGGGTGCTGTTTATAAGACTGCATGTGTTGCAGCGCCTCGTATTTTGAACAAAAGACGAAACATTTCAACAACGAAGAATTCGTCCAGAGGACCTGGCTTAAAGTTTGTACAGTTTACTCACTCTCTCAGTGAGTTTGTGTTAACCATTGTCAACTGTGTACATGGACTGGTCGAACAGAACACCAAGGTTTCTGAGGCTCGGCTGAGAAGAGGAGCCCAGAGAACCGAGGTGCTGCTTGATCCAAGGGACTTTCTGTTCAGGAGCAATGATCAGGGTTTCAGTCTTGTTAGAATTTAACTGAAGGCAGTTGTTAGCTAACCACGCCTTAATACAGGAGACACGATTTACTAATTCAGCTAACGTGTGATTCTGAGTCATAGAACGATCAGTACAGTTGAATGTCATCAGCATAGAGATGGTAAGACACATGAAGCAATTGATAATCTTTCCAAGGGGGGTGATGTATGGAAGGAACAGAATAGGACCCAAGACTGAACCCTGAGGAACACCGTACAGTAACGGAGCGGTCTTAAGGCTCCCCCATAGCTCTGCGTTCGGCCGTACGCCGCTATACGCACGCGTTCTGTGCGTGCGCGTTCACCCGCACAGCTCTGCGTTCGTTCTCAGAGTCAGAGTCAGAGTCAGAGAGTCAGAGAGTCTTTATTGTCATTTGCACCGCATGTGGTACATGAGATGAAAACGAGATTATGTACACGAGGTCCCAGTTACATCCAACAACAAATGAAAGAGAAAAACAGTAATAACATCTAGAACTAACTAAGAAAAGCATCAACTAGTAATACACAGCTAACTAAGAAAAGCATCAACTAGTAATACACAGCAGCACGAACATGAGTTTGTATGAGCAGATGGTCACAGATGAACACAGATGAATACAGCAACAAGAAAACAGATCAGCATCAGTATGATGTGATATTTTGCAGTGTTTATTTTTTATTTTATTTTTATTTATTCATGAGTCTAACAGCCTCAGGGTAGAAGCTGTTCCTCAGTCTAGTGGTTCTACACTTGATGCTCCTCAACCTCCGTCCTGAGGGGAGTGGGGCAAAGAGTGAGTGTGCTGGATGAGTGAGGTCTTTCATGATGCAGGTGGCTCTTTTCCTGCATCTGGAGGTGTAAATGTCTGTGATGGTGGGGAGACTGACTCCAACAGACTTCTGTGCAGCCTTCACCACTCTCTGCAGAGCTTTCCTCTCTTCAACTGTGCAGCCTCCATGCCACACGTTGATGCTGGAGCACAGGATGCTCTCCACTGCACACCTGTAGAAGGAGGTGAGGACTGGGCTGCTCAGACCAGCTCGTCTCAGCCGTCTGAGGAAGTAGAGTCTCTGATGACCTTTCTTGATCAGGCTGGTGGTGTTGTTGCTCCAGCTGAGGTTATCATTCATGTGTACACCCAAGTATTTGTAGCTGGAGACCACTTCCACTGCAGACCCACCTATTTTCAGTGGGGCATGGGTGTGTTTGTTCCTTCTGAAGTCCACAATCATCTCCTTTGTCTTCTTCACATTCATGTGAAGATTATTCTCTTTGCACCAGCTCTCCAGGTGTTCCACCTCCTGTCTGTAGCTGGACTCATCATTGTTTGTGATGCATCCCACCACCGCTGTATCATCTGCAAACTTAACAATATGACAGCCTGGAAGTGTGGCTGTACAATCATATGTGAGCAGAGTGAACAGAAGGGGGCTCAGCACACATCCCTGAGGAGAGCCAGTGCTGAGGGTTATGGTGGAGGAGGAGAAGTTGTGGATCTTCACGGACTGTGGTCTGTCTGTTAAGAAGTCTAGTATCCAGTTACAAATAGAGGGGCTTAGTCCAAGTGTAGATAGTTTGTCTATCAGAGTTTGGGGGATCATGGTGTTGAAGGCAGATGTGAAGTCCACAAAGAGCAGACGCACGTATGAGTCCTTCTGATCCAGGTGGGTGAGAGCAGTGTGGACCACGGAAGAAATGGCGTCCTCTGTTGATCGGTTCTCACGGTATGCGTATTGATGAGGGTCCTCATTGATGTTGACGGTTGCCTTGATGTGGGACATGACCAGTTTCTCAAAACATTTAGCGACTATCGGGGTGAGGGCCACCGGTCTATAGTCATTCAGACCAGTCACTGTGGAGCTCTTTGGGACTGGGATGATGGTCGCGGTCTTCAGGCAGGTGGGAACTAACTCCAGTGTTCATTCTCGCGTTTTC
The DNA here is from genome assembly GCA_038048925.1 of Garcialebias charrua. NCBI lineage: Eukaryota > Metazoa > Chordata > Actinopteri > Cyprinodontiformes > Rivulidae > Garcialebias > Garcialebias charrua. The sequence continues at coordinate 19,200 of JBBPBX010012305.1, read as the reverse complement.
GCTTCAATTTCTTGACGTTTGAGAAGCCACAGCGCAGAATGTTCGCTGATTGGTCATTGGTTGACACGCCTACTGAATTGATTGACTGGTCGGGGGAGGAAAAAAAGGCGAGCCAGCAGCTTCACACAGCTTCAGCCGCAGCGGTGTTCTGTGTTTATATCTTATTAAAAAGTTCTAAAAAAAAAAAAAAACAGGGAGCGCTGGTCCTGCAGCCCACAGCCCACCAGGAAATCTGCAGAACCTCGCGCAGCCACGTTGGACCCAGTTTAATTTGCTCGTGACAAATTCATTAATTTCCTCATCATTTCAGTCATGGAGTCAGCGGAGGAGGAAGCGATCACTTGACTTTTGGCAAAAAAACAAAAGAAAAGGCCAGATCAGGGATGAAGAAGAGGAATTTAATACATTTGTGTCGCATACAAAACAGTCCGGCGCCGGGCAGTTTATTGTGAGACAACGCGTTTGCGTTCGAGGTCGTAAAATTTGAGCTTGGCGCGTACATGGTACGCTTATGCCTCTGCGCACGGACGGCGCACGGACGGCGTACGGCCGAACGCAGAGCTATGAGGGGGCCTTAATCTGTATGTTATTCACAAACATTGTTGGCTTTGTACCTGCATTACTGAGCATGGACTTGTGGTGTTTTGAACCATTTTGGCATGGCCGCCTCTGAGGAGGTGACGGGGGAGAGGGAGGGCCCCAGAAACGATATTATCACCACCAAACTGTTTTTTTTCCCCAACTATGGGTGTGGTATTTGTGAGACTCCAGGTTGTTTGTGGCTCCTCAGACTGAAGAAGTTCTTTGGATGAAGGATGAAACGTCTCAGCAAGTAAAGAAACACCCAGATGACATGACTGAACATTGTTGCACACTTACGTAGATGTGTTGAACTCAACAGATACTGATAGTAGATGTCATATCTAGTTCCAAACACACTAACTCCTACAGACACACACTGAGAAATACTTGTTAGAGCATTTGTTTGTTAAAGCAGCTTCAGCAGTAAACTTTGACCATATTGACTGTTAAAACTCAAGAGAACAGAGAATTAGGAAGTCAAATACGCATATTGATGGTTTGCCATAATAGTCAGCCCGTTACGTATACAGTACAGTTTTCTTACATTACACGTTTTAGAAAAAATGAGATAATAAAAAAAAAGATGTAAAAAACAAACAAACAAAAAAGCTTCATCAGCCTTGATCATGAGACTGTATTGGTCCCTCCTGCAGCCAAGTGATCACAGCCGGATCACTGTTCTCAGTTCCAAGTTAATGTTCAGTTTCTATCTTATGTTTACCCACTTCTCCAAAGCGTCACGCTGCTGGATCAATGAGCATTCACTCAATTATTGCTTCAACCTTTTTCCAACCGAGTCAGGGTATTTAGTGTATTTACAGAACCTTTGATTTCAGTAAATCAGAGAGATGTAAAGGCTTTAAAGATTTAAATCTAATGAAGACCAGGGCAAGAAATAAAAATATCATTTTGTAAAAAACAAAATCTGGGGAGTTGGGGAGTGTCATGTATCATTGGTGATGTGTCCATAAATTGAACAATTGTAAGCAAAGTTCGAGAACAGTTGCCAACTACCACATACTTTTGTTTACCGACAGAAAGAGAAGAAGTGACTGAAAATAGGTCAACAATAGCAATATCCATAAAAGAGCCATTTAGGACGGAGAAGTTTGACAAAGTAGTTGTATTGTTATTTATTAAGAAAAGATTTAATGAGAAAAGTATGTAGATAGAAGTACATTGTTTGCACTGAGTGCAGACCCACATTTCAGAACTGCATGCCAATTTATCTAGAATACTAAACTTTCAAATGGTATGATCTGATATAGTTCAGGATAACCTATTATGTATGATTCGTTTTATTATTATTTTTAGTAGTAGTATTGCAAAGAATGCCTTTAAAGAGATACAGTCGCTACTTCGCAATTCGACTTTTACGGACTCGCTCTTTCACAGTTTTTCAAAGTAAGATTGGACATGACACACAACTGGCTGATTAATGGATGAGCTGAGCAGCATGGATCGTTTATGTAAAAGAAATTGTTTAAAATTATCTAGCACCTGCTGCACCTGTGTGCAGTCCATCGGTGCTGGGAGAAGCTCCCTCCTGCAGCATGTCATGATCTCTGCTCTCTGACACCTGCCAGCGATTGCAGTGGAGAAGTGGGCGTGTCCAAGAGCGGCAGGGTGCAGAGAGTGGAGATCATGACATTCTGTGCTCTTTTAGAGCATTTAGAGTTTAGAAACAATGTTTAGAATATTGCAAGAGTGTGGGAAGGTTTTAAAATACCTTAATTAATATAACATATTTTTCGCTGTATACATTTTTTTATGCTGTTGCATAATTTGCATGCCCTGCAACTTATACACCAAAGCAACATATTTATGGATTTTTTCCCAATTTTTACAAACCAATTTTTGGCTAAGATATGACCGTTTTCATTAATTCTGACTGAAAATATTGAACACTACCCTTTTTTATCCGCTGGATGGCAGCAGAGCACTGTAGCGGGCCATTGTGTCATGTAATAGGTAAAAGTGGCCATTAATAACACAATCGGCTTGCCACAGCCTGCCACCTTCATCCAGCTCGCATGGAGCAACTGAGACACACCTTTACTATGATGTTGAGCAAACAAATAATTGTTTTAGGTGCTTATTTTGTTAAATTTTGAGGAATTGTGCAGTGTTCCGCTCTGATTTCCTCCCTGTCTGCATGCTCCCGGAGCACTGAGGCAGCAAATACTTTTGAAAATGCAGCAGCTGATTTGAGAGCTACAGTGCATTTATTAAGCAAAAGTTAGACCGAGACACAGCTTTACTATAATTTCAAACAAACAAATAATTGTTTTTAGGTGGTTATCTTGTTAAATTTCGAAGAAATGCACAGAGACTTGTTCCTCTGCGCGTGCCCACTTCCGTGAATCGGCTTTTGAAATACAGCTCGCGTGACCATCAAAGTGCATTTATTAAGGAAAAGTTAGACTGAGACACATCTTTACTGTAATTTTGAACCAACAAATAATTGTTTTAAGTGTTAATTTTGTTAAATTCTTGTTAAAGTCCTCCCGTGCATGCTCCCAATCGACTTTTGGCACAACACCGGCCCATGGCGCGTAACAAACATGATGCACCAGAGGTGATGCATAATAGATGAGACGTATACAGCGAATCAACATATTTATTTGACTGAGTAATCTGTGCTAAGTGTGGGATTTGTCAAACAGCGATGCAACTGAATAGAATCTGGTTATTTTAATATTTGCTAGCCAAATTTGTGGTTTTTGCTCTGTAACTCCGCAAGATGACCTTCTGGACAAATATCTATTTGTCCTCTTCTCAACTTTGCACATTGGAAGATAATCAGCACTCGGCTTCAACTTCCTCTTCGTGATGTGGTACTAGTTAGCCAGCATTCTGGTCACCTCCTGTGCAGGTTAAGCTAACTTCTGTGTGATGTTGACATCACACATTTAGATTCTGCTGTTAAAACTCATATATTAATATAAGTTGTGGGTTTTCCTTCATTATCACTGACATTTAATTCAACCACAAGGCCTCAATTTTGAAACTGAACGCTGGCTTTGGGTAGTTTTGACCCAAGGGCAGGAGGATTAAATCAACCCTATTTATCTTTGGGTTGTTGACATTTTGGAAGTGTAATCTGGAAATCAGGTAACAACACTAATGGGTGTGTGTAGCATTAAAAAAAATCTTTACGTTAAACTATTTTTATGGTCAAAATTAAAGTCACACTAAGTTTCCTTAACAATGTTTACATTTATTATGATGAAAAGAACAAACTAACACTAGTTGGGGTAATTTATTTTTAAAGAATTGTTGGGGCTGCTGGTGAATTTTGGATACAAAAAGAATAATGGTGATAACTGGTTTAGAATAAACTAAGAATAAGATGTGTTAAGTTAAAGAAGGTCATGGACCAAATCATTATGAGTGAGGCTGCAGCTTCTGACTGCTTCCTCCTCTCACATTTCAACTTTACATGTTAAAAACAAAATATATTTATAATACTAATAAAATAGACTAATTTAAATAAGTCAGCTAGGCTGATTTAATCATTTTTTAATCAGAAAATGATGAACAACCTGTCCACAAAAAAAGAGAAAGGCAAAAGTTTTAGAAACTATTAGGTGAAAAACGAGGAGAACCATGGTTTTTGCACTAAAGTTAAACAAAACTGTTTTTTAAACGTCATAAAATGTCACTTCTGATTCCAAAAGTCAAGACACAGATGTTAAAATGCTAGAAACTAAAACTTCAAAAATGCCAACGTGATTCCGAGCAGCAACAATAAAAGATTCTGTGATTCAGAGCTATTTTATATATTTTTTTGTCTATTTGTTCATTCTGTATTTAGGTCCTATTTTATTATTATTATTATTATTATTATTATTATTATTATTATTATTATTATTATTATTATTATTATTATTATCTGATTTGTATTATTATTTTTCCCCTCCCTTTCTGATTGACAGACACAGAGCCAGGCCACATCCCCGGCTCCATCAACATCCCCTTCCACTCCCTCCTGTCTCCTTCGGGTCACTTCCTGCCCAAAGACAAACTCCAGGAGCTCTTCGTCCGGGCTGGTGTGGACGCCAGTCGTCCCATGTGTGTCCTGTGCGGTTCTGCTGTGACCGCGTGCCACGTGGCTCTGGCTGCCCACGAGTGCGGACACCCGGAGGTGTCCGTGTATGACGGTTCGTGGTCGGAGTGGTACACCCGTGCTGTGCCTGAGCACGTAATATCTGAAGGCAGAGGGAAGCACGTATGCTCAGCTGGGAACACGTGGCGGGACTGATGAAGTGAGGTGGCATCAGACTGAATCTGGACTTCAAGAAGCTCATTCTGGAGACCTTCATGCTTTAATGTGAGCTAGCTTAAAGACAGAAACAGCTTGACCGCACTCTTTTAAAATAATAAAAGCCTTTTAGGCACCTGAAACAGTTGTGACACTTCTTTTAAATTTAAGCCTAGAACCTTTTTACACTAAGCTAAGCTAACTGGACCCATCAAGCTTCATAAACAGCCCAAAGTATAAGAAAAGCAACATTCAGGTCTTTCAATACAGTTTCCAGAATGTAATGATTTTATTTTTTCATTTTGCATTTTGAAAATAAGGGTTTTGTGGAGTTATAAGTTGTCAATATCTTACCTGCATTCATCACTCAGAACGTCGTCAGTTTGGAGTATCAGGCAGAAGTTCTCTCAGGAGACTTTCGGCTGTTGAGGTCAGGACCACAGCAGATATCTTCTTCAATAATAATAATAATGTATTTTCCTGTCATCTGCGTATGTTTCCCATACACAGACGAAATTCGTCAAAATCAATAGTGATTTGTGCAAACAGCAGTTTGCAAACATTTACATTGCCATTACTTTCGCATTAGACACTTATAGAAAAGCTGAATACTGATGACTACACTGTAAAATACTATTTGAATTTCTAAATATACCTTCAAGGAGTCGACTTTATCTGAACGCTAAACAAGAATGTTTCGTCAGTTTGTTTACAGCTTTTAAGCTTTTTTTGGGAATACACTGGAAGATTGTTTCTACGAGTCAGAAATGCAAACATTTCACGTACAATGTGTTCTTCATTAAAATGTGCAATACTTCATGTGAGTATTTTATTAGAGCTTGCAACACTGACCTACTTGGGATATAGTTGCTTTATTCGTCTCAAATATTTTTGGTTGTGAGGTTTATTTGATGGCAGATTTGACTGACAGCTCTGGAAGGTTCAAATGTAAATGGACTACTTACATAGTGCCTTTATCTAATCAAGATACTGAAAGTGCTTTACAACACAATTTGTGCCCTCATTGACCTCCACACACATTCATACAGCTAATCTGAACAAATTATTCTATAAAGATTCATCAGTGCTTTATCACATCCATACACTGATGGGACACACATCAGAGGCAATGAGGGGGCTCAGTGTCTTACCCTTCAGTGACTACTGGTGGAATTGAACCCCCAACTCTCTTATTGGAGGACGACTCCGCTAACCACTCAGCCACAGCTGCCCTCGCCTTGACGTCAAGCAAAGCCAAAGTTCAGAAACTGTATTTTTCATTGTGTTTAAAAAAAATAATAATCTACTCACATCTTGGAAATGTGATGTCAAATGCAAAGTTGTGAATAAAATGGGATATAATAATGTTTCAGTCCGCAGAAATATGGATCCTATTGTTGTGTTCACTTGCTTTTTCCTTCTCAGGTTGCAGCTAATGTGGTGCATATCTCCCCCCAAAATAAATATTTACTACACAGAAATCAAATATATAATGTATGCATCAAGGTTTGATAAATTTAACATCTTTATTTGAGGTTTTTGCCCGTCTGTATGCAAGTATTCATTTTATTTTTGTACTGTTAGCAAAAGATCTTGTGAATTACTGAGCAAATTTGGATGAAATGTGCAAACAATAATGGTTGGGCTGACATCTGCGAATGATTAACCTCTGGAGTTAACTTGATTCAAGATGGCTGCCACAGCTAATCAAACTTAGAGGAAAAAAAGACATAACGCAGTCAGTTTCACAAACATGGAGCTAAAATTTGGTGTGGTTGTAGCTGAAACTGATTTACTTACATTATACTCTTGAGCAATAATTGATTTCTCAGAATCTGTTTTGAACTTTAATATACCGGTACTTGAATTCACTTTTGCAAAACATCTCATGAATCACCGGACAAATTTTAATGAAACATTTAGCAAAGTATTATGGGAAATTTACCTACAGTTGATTAGCTTTTGGAGCCAATTCAGTTCAGAATGGCTGCTACAATCAACTGACCTAAGAAAACACAACAAAAGGCTATAATTCAGTCAATTTTACAAACAAAAAGTGCTAAAATTAGCTGTGCTTGTCACTGAAATTCACCAACATCTTATTCGTAAGCACTTGTTATTTTTGCTTAAATCTTTAGAATTAGCTGTTGGAGTCAGCCATGCTTTTCTGTTAGCAAAATAACTGGTGAACTGCATGGTTTGTAATGGAACTTAATAAAAACTAATCATACTTATTAATACCTCAATCCAATTCAAGAAGGTCACCACCAGCTAATGCACATTAATCAACACAAAAACAGCTAAAACTCTGTCACTTTATTAGATAATGAGTTAAAATTTGGTGTGGCCATAGCTGAGAGTTACTCACAACACATGTGAGCATGACCTCGTGCAGAATTACATGAGATTGTCCTGCAGGATCAATACAGTTCTATCTTATCTTATGAATACAGGTGGTCCCCGACTTACGAACGAGTTCCGTTCCTACGCCCGTTCGTAACTCAAAAATCGTCGTAAGTCGGAAAATACGTCCAAACGGCACCTCATACGTATAGTACTGCACTATTTTACCAAGCACTTAGCCTAACCTAACACATTACTCTACATAATTATCAAAAAACATACATTCTGAGCCATAATGAAGGGAAAAAAAGAGTTAATGGCCTACTGGTATGCTGGTGAAGCCGTTCCTCCACCTGTTAGCTTGTTAGCTCGGTGTCCCTTCAACATCTGAGGCTGCCAGGCAGAGCATCGAGGCGAGCTCCCGGCCGCAGCAGGCCTCACCGCCGCTCGTCGGCTCTGTGTCCCCGGTGGGGCCAGCTGATGGCAGGGACAGTAGCGACGGGATGGTCACCGGATCCCGCGGTGAGCTAGTGGTGTCGGCCGGCGTGGTGGGATGCGGCGGAGCGATCGGCGGCTGCTGCTCCGGGCCCGGACGTTCGCGCGGTCGACTGTTTACAGTATGACCTGTTAGCATGTTAGCTCCATACATTTGGAGCCATAATGAAGGGAAAAAAAGAGTTAATAACCTACTGGGAGCTAGTGAAGCCGTTCCTCCGCCTGTTAGCATGTTAGCTCGGTGTCCGTCCAACATCTGAGGCTGCAAAGCCGTTCCTCCGCCTGTTAGCATGTTAGCTCGGTGTTCCTCCATCGGCCACGGTCCGTCCAAAGCCGGCATCCTGAGACTTCCACAGAGTTCACTGCACATTTCCAGCTCATGTATCCGAGCGCAGCAACCTCTGATCGGACACACGGTCCGTCCAAAACCGGCTGTCTGTCCAGCTTGCTCCAACAAGTTTTATAGCATCCGAAGCTATCCGGAAGCTGCCGGAAACTGCGTAAATCGGCTTAGAAAAAATAAAAATAATAAAATAATAATAATACTTTATTTGTAAAGCCATTTAAAACAACCACAGCTGCAACAAAGTGCTGTACACATAAAATCAAGAACATTTAAACACATGAAATAAAATTTTTCAAATGTATTTATTTGTTTTTAATTTTTATTTTTTTTAATGAGATGCGTGACGTAACCCCGAAACGTAGTAAGTCGAGGACTACCTGTATATATATATATATATATATATATTAAGTCTGATTAAAATGTGTAGAAAGTTTTAAAAATTTCACATTTAAATAACATCAGCCTTAATCTCTAGCTTAAAAGCTACAGAGCAATACCAATTCCTTTAAGGAATGCTTGACCTTTAATTAGATCTGCTCTGTATTTCACTGAGCGTCCTGCAGTCCTTCACAGTACGAGTTGTTGTGTGAGCAGACACTAGGAACCAATGTGTTGGTACTGGGGCACCAGGGGACACATTAGGTGATGCACCGTTGGTTGTAGAGTGACGCTCGTGAGTTGTACATATGTTCGTGTTGAAGACTTAATAAAGCCTGACTGAGTATCTCCAAGTGCTGCCCGTCTGGATGGTGTCCACACTGAGGAGCAGACATAACATTACATGGTGTCAGAAGTGAAGAAGCCCGTCTCCGCAACGTCGACGTCGGTGAGAAAGCAGCAGTTTTAACACGGCGCGTCCCGTGAGTGAACGAGGAGCTAAGCTAACGCCGAGTGAACGAGTGTGCTAGGCTAACGCCTCGTGGACGACACTGCTAAGCTAACGCCGCGGACACGACGAACAGAGGATGGATTCCCTGTTCTCGATCAACCCACCTGAAAACTTGGATTTCAGTGATTATTCGTCATGGCCCAACTGGATTCGCCGCTTCGAAAGGTTTCGGATAGCAGCCGGATTGGACGGTAAAGACGAAAGCTATCAAGTGAACTCATTAGTTTACACGATGGGCGATAAAGCGGATGACATTTTAGGAACACTGGGATTGAGTCAGGATGAGCTTAAGAAATACAAGTGTGTAAAAGAAGCTTTTGACAGACACTTTATTGGCAAATACAACGTCATATATGAGCGGGCACGTTTTAACAAAAGAAACCAAGACGCTGGTGAATCAGCTGAATCCTTCATAGGCGCAGTCTATAAGTTAGCAGAAAACTGCCAGTATGGACCACTGCAAGATGAGATGATAAGAGACAGGTTGGTGGCGGGCATACAGCACCAGGGCCTGTCGGAGAAACTGCAGATGGACAGTGAACTAACGTTAGAAAAGGCGGTGCAACAAATAAGACGACATGAAGAGATTAAGAAACAACAACCGATCGTGAGAGAGACGACGGGAGCAACACAGCATGCTAATGTGGACTTATTAAATTTCAAGAAAAGAACTTTCAGCGACAACCGAGCACATAAACCACACGAAACAAACAGACAGAGTGAAATCCAAAAAGGATACAAGTACTGTGGACGCTGTGGTAAATCACCTGCACATAACAAAGTGAACTGTGCAGCACGAGACGCAGAGTGCAGGAAATGCAGAAAGAAGGGACATTTTGCAGCTGTGTGCAGATCAGCCAGAGTGGGAGCAGTCCAGATGGATGAGGACGTCGCACGGGAGGACGACAAACTGTTTTTGGGAGCAGTATCAGCAGGAGAACGCCCCAACAACTGGAAAAAAACGCTGGAAATCAACGGCACAAACATCACATTCAAGCTGGACACGGGAGCAGATGTGACTGTGATACCAACAGCCACCTACTCGAAAGACACACATGGCCCACTTACCAAAGCAGACAAGCCCTTGTGTGGTCCAGGTGGTGAAGCCCTGCAAGTGAAAGGTCAGTTCAACGCTCTCATGAAATACGAAGACAAAACGGCAACACAGCCAGTGTATGTCATGCAGAGACTGTCTACTCCATTACTGGGCTTCCCAGCTGTTTCAGCTTTGGGGTTGCTGCGCCCCATAGACAGCGTTAAAGTGCTGGAGGCTGACATGAAAAACATAAAAGATGAAACGCCAGAGTATGTTGATAGCGAGGACGTCGTCATCATCGAAGCATCCGGGCCGGAGTCACAGCCTGAGGAGTCCTGCAGAGAGACCAGGAACCAGAAGGTTAAAGATGTGGAGGAGAGTCCGACAGAAACAGCACAGAAGAGCAACATGGAGCTGAAGTCTGAAGCTTCTCCAGCAGAGGGCGCCAAGGAACAATCCTCTCTGATTCCGACCAAAACGAAGAGACGTCGGAAGAGGAAGCTCAGCCTGAAACAGAGACCGGAGCTTCAGGTGAAAAGAGTGATGACAATGTTGGAGACTAGAAGCTTCAACTCACCTGCAGGAAGAGAAAAACTGAAGCAAAAAGGTACCAAGAAGGAACCCAAACACGACCAGGTACCAGAAGACCAAACACCACAGATGGTAAAAACTGAGCCGGAAGGAAGTTCAGAAGAAAACCATCCTCCAAAGAAACGGAAGAAGAAGAAAAAAGAGAAGAAGAAAGAGAAGAAGAAGAAAAGAAGAAGAGAAAAGAAAAGACTGAAGGTTCAGGTCCAGTTCCTGAAGACCCGCCTCCATCAAAGAAGATGAAGCAAGTCAGGACGGGTTGTTCACATCCTGCAGAGACTGGACTTGTAAATAGCATTCATAGAGAAGTGAGCTGTGGCCCACAGGGCAGAATAATCCCTGCACAGCTCTGGGGACGCAGGTAGTCGACCCTGACCCCTAGATAGGTCAAAGTTATAGTTGTTTGTAGTATTAATGATAAAGTACTAGTATAATCTGTTCACTTGGTAAAAGCATTTGAAAGGGTGTGGGTATGTCTGTTCAGCATGTTCATAATCAATGAGGACAATTTAAGTTTAAAGGCATAGTATGGATGCTAAGCTAAAAAGGGGAGATGTTGTGTGAGCAGACACTAGGAACCAATGTGTTGGTACTGGGGCACCAGGGGACACATTAGGTGATGCACCGTTGGTTGTAGAGTGACGCTCGTGAGTTGTACATATGTTCGTGTTGAAGACTTAATAAAGCCTGACTGAGTATCTCCAAGTGCTGCCCGTCTGGATGGTGTCCACACTGAGGAGCAGACATAACATTACACGAGTCACAAACATGTACACAGAATGTTGACCAAACTTGTGAAGCCCACAAAAACAGCTTACAGGGTTTTGCACATTTTTTTAACATTAATTGCCTAACATTAAAAATATATTTATAGACTATGTGCTTCTCAGGCCTCTGCTGAACAGTTTGAACTGTATCTGAACCTGATGTGGTTCTCAAACCTCTGCTCCGTCAAACAGCAATGTGGGAACAAGTGCTTGGATAAAACAATGTCAAAATTTCTGACTAAAAACAGTAAAGTCATACTGCTCTGTCATATTTTAATTGCTAAACTGCTAGAACAAAATTCTTACTTGGGAAATGAGTCAACATTTTACTGTACTTTAAACATTAAGTAACTGTGATTAGGAAAAAAAACTCCACAGCATTGAGCAACATGGAGAATGCTATAAAAGGAAGAACATTCTCCAATTCCTCTTTCAGATTTGTCCCGCTCAACAAGACGCTTTCTGTTTTGAGACAAAATACAGTAGACATAAAATACATGTTTTTATACGTATTTATTTATATAAGATTCTCAAGGAGGAGTCAACCAAATTCTTCATCTGTGCTGTCATATCCATAGAGAGTAGCTGTATTGTTCAGGATATCATGGTGAAGCAGGTAATAATTCAGTTATCTTGGTTTTAACACTTTTCAAGGAAACTTTATTTAAAATGTTTGATTTGCTTAAATGTTTGCCTATACATTATAAATGTCTTGTTGAAAGAAACTGATGTCCTTCTAAAGCAAAAGGAAAACACTGATGTAGGTTAAGGACTATCAACGCTGACCCCGTGACTAAGACTTGTGAATAACTTATGAATAGATGAGTCAAAAGATGAGGTTCTTTGTAAATTCTACAGTGAAGCACAGCAGAGGACGAGTCATGATTTGAAAGTGTTTTTCTGCAGGTATAGTGAATTCAAACCACTTTGGAAAACACCATGGTGTAGCTTCATGCTGTGTATTTAGGGAACTTGTTGGTGTGTCACAATAACAAATTTAGCTGAGCGATTAATTGTCTCAGAAATTATTGCGATAAACGATAATATTGTTTGAAATTTGACAACAATTAGTAATTGTTAAATTTAAGAACAAATGTTGGTTAGTTTTATGTGTAGTACCTTTTCTGACCACCAGATGAGAGTATAGCACTGTTTGAATCTAAATGGATAGTTAGGGAGTGAGCAACGTGTCTTTTGAAGAAAAATGGGAGGGAGGCCTCTTGACATGACATGGGCTGTCTCTCCTTCCTTTATTCAGTTCTCAAAACGGTGAACGCTCGGTGTGGTTTGAGCTCTTTAGCATAGCATTTTTCACAAAGCTTTTAATAAACAAATCAGTAAACAAGTTCTCAGCTTCTTTTTGCAGAGAAAAACTACTTTTTACACAAAGGCACAGGTTTCAACCGTGAATTTTGGAGCTTCGACAAAACGGAGGTTTGTTCCTTGAGGTCGGCCTGTTAGCTTAGCTCGTAGCTTAGCTTCTCAGCTTAGGTGCCTTTAATAATAATAATAATAATAATGTCACATTTTTGTCATCTGTGTATGTTCCCATACGGGATGAAATTTGACTCTGCATTTAACCCAATCACCACCAGGTGGGACAGTGGGCAGCTATAGAAAGCGCGCCGGGGAGCAATTGGGATGAGGTGTGCTGCTCAAACACACCACAAGTTATGCCGTGACTGGGGTTCGAACCTCCAAAAACATGATTTTGGATAGTTAAAACTGATTTTAAAGAGAAAAGAGAAAGGGAAGGGTCAGTGAAGAACACCGGAGTTGATTCTTTTATCCCGTGTCTTCAGAAAGAGAGAGACAAAGAAACGATAAAGCCGATAAATTATAATGAGGTTGATCATTTTCATTTATCATATGATTAATTGATTTAATTTTTATTGTGACAGGCCTAATTGATAGGTGGTGATTTTAATATTTAGTAAAGAAAGACCAGTGCAGTTCCAGGCTCTGCTCTTTCTGTGTTTTATGGAGGGTATGGTCATTTCTGCAGAATTACAACACTAACACCATTAGCACCAAAGACCAACAAAATCTGTAGTTCGTCTTCTGAGTGTTGTTCTTGTAGATGTGCTGCATGTCAGTGTTGTTCAGGGTCCACAGGAGGGCAGTACTCTAACACTGACATACGGTTTCTCTGATCAACCAGAGTAAGCAGTAAAACTTTATGAGCTCAGATGTAAAGTTTTGAACATTTATACTTTCTTGTTAAGGTGTTTTATCTTTTATCCTGCTTTTAAAATACTACATAAGTTACTGGGTGCAGTATATACTCACTTTCTAGAACACAGTCTTACTATTTATTCTCAGAGGATTTATAGAAAGATTAAATTAAATTAACTTTTGTGTAAAAAACAAGTGTGATGCTGAACTACTTTTTCTTTGTTTATATCTGATCTGCTGAAATACAAACAGCCAAATTAAATAGATTTCCTACTGTCGTCAAGACAATTTAACTTGTTTAATGTGTGACAATGTAAGACAGTTGGTGATGGTAAATTTAAATAAAGGTTTTACTTTTTGGCTGGTACTGTAACTTTTAGGTTAACAGTAAATTGTTGTCGAAAAAAGTGAAGTCTGGTCCTCTGGACATTCAAAAAAACAAAACAAAAAAATTGTAGAAACGTTTCGTCTTTCATCCGAAAGACTTCCTCAGTCGGAGGAGCTGTATTCAACTCAGTCTTATAAATAGTACCTTTTCATAGTGGATCAACCAGTTTGCTGCTGACAGCCAAAAACAGCTGTTCACATGATTAAGGAGGCTGATAATAGGCTGATGGTCCTCCTTGATCATGTGAGCAGCTGAATCAAAACCAGGCCTCGTTTGGACTGAAAGAAAGAAACCTAATCTGACAAATGCAAACTCTTCACCAAAGGTCAAAGTTACAGCTAAACCATAAAGAAACATTTTCAGTTTTTAATTTTGTCCATGTGATACAAGTTATGCTGCTTACACAGAAACTGATCAGTTCCCTCAAAAAAAAAAGGAACACCACTACGCGTTTTTGCAAATATAACAGTGAAACTAGTCAACACCTGAAGTGTCACACCACTGGATCAACAGTTGAGTTTATGTGGTGACAACGATGGGGAAATGTTTAAATCTTTTTTGAAAACCACTTTTGCAGAAAAGTTGGCCATGTTTTCTAAAATAAAAATAAAAAGGTTAAAAAATGAACTTCTGGGAGATAAAGTTAGAGAGGCCAGACAGATGGTTTGGACATGTCCAGAGGAGGGACAGTTGGTATAGAAGGATGTTAGAAATGCAGCTGCCAGGAAAAAGACAAAGAGGAGATATATGGATGCAGTTAGAGAGGACATGGAGGTGGTTGGAGTGAGGACAGAGTGAGATGGAGGAGGATGACTAGAGCTGGAGCAGCCAGAAGAAGACAAGTGCCTCCGAAACACAGTGTAGCTCACGTCTTGGTGTTGATGCTACACTTTTATGAGGTTGCCTTCTGCAGACTCTATAAAAAGTTTTTTTTTGTAGTCATGTGTGTTAAATAAAAACTTGAAAAAATGAACAAATGATAGATTTAGGTTTCTTTATAGATTTAAAACAAGATTATATAGTATGTGCAAATAAAAAAGCACGACAAATGCAACATTTGTATTTATTTTTAGACTAATACTGCTGTCTTCATCTAAATTTTGACAAAGTGAGGCAATTTTGAGCTAGTATGAAAACAAATGAGAGCATGGTGGCTCAATTGGTAGAGCTGTTGCCTCTCAGTGAGCAGGTCCCTGGTTCAAATCCCAGTCCAGGGTCCTTTCTGGGTGGAGTTTGCATGTTCTCTCCATGCTGCGTGGGTTTTTTCAGGGTACTCCGGTTTCCTCCCACAGACCAAAAACATGCATGTTAGACTGATTGGTAACTCTAAATTGTCCCCAGGTGTGAGTGAGAGAGTGAATGGTTGTTCATTTGTCTTGAGTGTCCCTGTGATGGATTTGCGACCTGTCCAGGGTGTCTCCCGCCTCTTGCACAGTGATAGCTGGACATGGGCACCAGTGACCCCTGCGACCCTTAGGGGAAGAAGCATGTAAAGATAATGGATGGGTGGATCTTCCAACATGAAGGTGTTGAGTTTGAAATGCATCTGGAGCCTCATGTACAGTATGAAAGAGTGGGCAGCTTGGTATACAAACAGAATTTGAAAAGTGTGTACAAAACAAACCAAAAAAATCAGATTAATCAAACCTGGCACAGGTATCTGCAAACCTTTCTTTCAAACATCCTTAGGGACGTGGAACTGAGTGCACATGAGATACCTCACCTGACACGCCTGTATTGTAGTGTGTTCTTCTCTGCACAACTAAAAACCACCTCTAGATGAAGGGAAGGGAGAATTTCATGGAATGTGTCAGAGGCTCCTAACAAAGTAGTGAGCTTTAAAAATATATTTGCCATACATCAAGGTCAAGGTTTTTTATTGTCATTCACATAACATGTGGTACATGAGGTGGAATGAAATTGTGTACACAAGGTCACAGTTACATCAAACAATAGCAAGAAATATAAAGTGTAAAAGGAAACTGCAAATAAGGATTTAAGATATAAACTAAGATATACACTAAGATGTATACGCCAAATGAATGCTAAAGGGTATGCTAAAGCATCAAAGATATACGCTAGTCACTAAAAGTGCAAAACAATAAACCAAACAACAGCAGCATGAACATGAGTCTTTGTTGGTGGATGAGTATGATTGGATGAATACAGCAGCATGAAAGAATCAGCAGCATGAGATCAGCAGCATGGATAATCAGCAGCACATATCAACACTCAAAGTTATATTACAGTGAGTGGTAATCCTTATTAGGGATTTATGAGTCTAGCAGCTTCAGGGTAGAAGCTGTTCCTCAGTCTAGTAATTCTGCTACACTACGAGACAACAGAATAAGATTTTGACCAGACCTTTTGCAAAGAGGGAAATTCACCCTGACCAAAATCAGAATGAACT